>JAKTWU010000255.1:0-44635 GCA_030582435.1 Taiozyma onychis
TAAAGAAGTCGCAAGCAATTCGAAGATTATAGACTAGCTAGAAGCCATAAATAATTCAGGTAGAAATAGCCGTCAATACAAGTTTTACTCTATGCAAAAGAAAAAGTAAAGCAAAATTAGCCTAAGTTAGAAATTTGGCTTTTTTCAAGAGAAATCTACAATGACTATAACGCAAGAAACTCATATGTTTAATTTATTATATCTATGAACCTTTCTATTTTGTGATGGTCTTTGCAAATCACACTGATCCCACGGTAGATCTCTTTGGACAATTCTAGCAGTGAAACCTATTAATTAGGAATGTATCTTGAAGGACATGTTCACAATTATGGATACCGCCGAATTCTTCCCACATAGCGTAAACATAGCATCCCAAGTGAACAATACATCAGGCACCAGCAATCCCCAGAGTCAGACTGTGAATTAGCCACATGAATTTCCCCTAGTACCTCAGTCGCTAGACCTCCTGTGGGTTATTCCTATCGTTGGGATCTCATTAGGAGCACAACTTCGGCCATCAACACTCTTGGACAACTAAACCTTCTGGCTCCTTTTAGAAATGTACCAAGAGAACGGAACAAGAAAGTTGGCGCATGTTACAAAAACGTATTAGTGTCCCTCTCATCTAGGGCGCCGGTTTATGACTGGCTAGCTATAAGCTTTTCTAACTTCGAGATGTTCCTGAGGTTTCAGCCATAATCTCAACTAAAATTCTATCATTCGTAAAGTTTAGTGCCGTCGTATTACAAAAGACACAATTAACTCCTAAGCTTATGAAGGTAACGGTCAGCCATGAATCCAATCGGCTCGATTGCCCAGAATTTGAACCCAAGCGTCTCAAATAAAAAACAGTTGCCTATACTAGACAACTTGGAAAGTGGAGCTTTCAAGTACCATAGCTAGTTGTGGTTACTGTAAGAGCGTTTTAGGAGTTTACCGATTGAAATCCTGAGAGGACCACATTTGGATATCTTTCGTCAAACAAAGAGCGCCCTGCACAAATCGTTATGTAACAATATGAGCAACTCCAGGCTCTGAACCGCAGACATCAGAAAGCAAACCAACCAACCCTGGAAGTCCCGCATATTCTGATGGGAACTTAATTTGAAGACTTTAAATCATTCTCAAAGTTGTTAGTTCCTGAGACTTTCATTTCACCTTTCAAAGTTTGGATTGAGTATCACAAACTGGAAGTCTATTCTGCTTGACATCCAATCCAGATCGGGATCAAGCCCACTCTTACCGTTGAAGTTGGCCCTGTACTTGTCCCTTTGTGTCTTGAGTTGCGCAATTCTATAAAAACAGCATTGAGACACTAAACAGAGTCATTTAGTGACGTTACCTTTGTTGCGCCGAGGACTCATAGGAGACGCAGGATCTTACAGTAGCAGACGCAAGTGGGCACTTTCCTTCTCCCAGTTGTTCCCAACATATAGACAATGTTTGCGGTCTAGAACCAGAACTCATGAAAAGGCTAGTCATAACAAGTTTGTGGTAACGATTCATGTTCCAAGGGATGCAGACAGCTAGGAAGTTGTATGAAGAGATGTTTTTGGTGATAACCAGACTAAATGATGCAAAGGTTAGAGTTTCATCGACAGAAGAAAGTGCCTAGCTTTCTGATCTTAAGGCTGAGACCCCCACAAACACTGAGGGGTTCGCAATATATGTATGGGTACCACTTTCAAATAACCAGAATTGAGGCACTAGTGCCCGTTAAACCCCTTATCTTGCATAAAAAATTGCCGTGCTTGTCACAGTTTACAACAATCTTAAGTCCTCATAATACTAAGAAAGCAGGTTTTGTCATTTTAACCCACCTTCAGTTACCTTCAGTTGCTCTCCTTCAAACCTGAAAGCACCCTCAAGCAAGCAAACGTCTCTCGCATCATTTTGTTGTTTTTGCACGTTCTTAATTATGATATTTATAGTTATTTTTTATCCGTGTGACCTAGATATGAACATCGCGACCATGTATACATTAGCCTTTTGGAAGCTCCGATTTGGACATAAATGCATTTTGTCCTGTCCTCTTTTAGCGCTTTGTTCATGCGAAACTTAGATTTAGCAGGGTGCCTGGTGTGCCTGGTGAAATTCAGGAACCGTGCATTAACAAAGTGTCAAGAAGACTTTCAGGTATGGACATAGGCCTTACTGTGGTAAGCTTAGATGGGAGTGGGGAGGCTGGGGTTCGTAAATCAGGAAGAGGTGTAATCTTCCACTTTCTAGTTCCCGTTAAAAGCAACAAGAGCTTTGCCTTCAGTGTTGTTGTTGTTTTATCTTAGCAATCAGTTGAACTTAACTGGCTTGCTATCAAAACTCTGAATCATGCGATTTGTTGTCATAATCGCTGAATTAACTCCGAGATAACAACCTAAGCTTCTGGGTTCTGTTTTGTACTAAATGAGATAAGTGCCACTTTTACCCACAGCAACATTGAAATGAGGCTCAATGAGTCCTTTCCTTGTTTATATCTGGGGTTACTGTGACTCTTTCTGAGCAATTGGGGCTCATCACGATGTGCAGAGGATGCTGCGCAGGCGCCAAGGCATAGTTTGACAGTTTGACTAGGAGGTAGAGGTCAAAGCGCCTTAGACTTTTCAAAGTAGAGAGGACTATGGTCTCCCTAGGGCCAAGTCCTGCCATTCAATTTGTACACAGTCCTAAATGTTGCTTGGGTGGGGATTTGTGATGATCTCATTTCGCATTATTAATGTAGATTCCAGTCAAAAACTCTTAATATTTTCTGGAGCTTGGTTCACGTGACTAAGGTACTAAAAGTGCTCCAAGCTTAAAATCGCAAATGTTTGAGTTTTCTTGCATAACATTTGATCACAATGCCTTGTCCTGCACCTCTAGCTGTAAAATTATTTTTGCGGGCTTGAGAAAAAGCCCAGTTAGCAACTGCTGTAGAGAAGGTGAGAAGGTGAGTAGCAAAGGGGGGTTGAGTCAGAAAAGAGAACAAAGGAGCCCATGGTATCCGCTAATACGCAGCATCTGAGACATAGGGTCCCTGCTACGCCCTTGGCGTTTTGTTTCTTTTTTAGTTCTTGCGTAAGCACAACAGCTTTTCCCGCAGGTCCCAGTCTAAGGCATGCTCCCGCAGGCGATCATGCACCAATTTTGATTTCTTGAAGTTATGTCATCTTTCAAGGCGTTGGAACTTATAGCAAATTTATATAAACCGCAACCGTCCCTGAATGTATATTCGTCCCTCAAGTTGAAACCGTTGAGATTTGAATTTAGTACAAAGAGCATGGAGGTTATGGGACAAGAACCTAAAGTGAGACTACCTTCCATCAAGGAATTGACCTTCGGTCTTCCAAGCGACCAGCCTGCTATCCCAACAACAAGCGTCCCTCCGCCCCCGGACCCTAACCACTCATACCAGCAGCCAGGCACTAGGCAGAACTCCATCTCTAACTCAATCACCAACACACCCATATCTCCACCAACTATCCCACAATCACTCCCACACATGGTGGACCAACAACAACAGCCACAGCAACCACAGACAATTCTCCTGCCACCACCAAACTCTAGTGCCTCATCATCCCGCAACGGATCTCTTTCTGGGCCAGGCACACTCCCGGTACCACCACCTCCATCAACAGCCCACCTTCCATTGCGGGTTCCTCCGATGCATATGCCTCTACCTATTGAGTACCAACAACATCCTCAACATACTCAACTTATTCAACATCCTCAGACTTATACCCTTCCTCCAAACCCAAACTCAAACCCTATCCACCATACCACCATAGTACCAAAGAAGAAGAGACCAAGGAGAAAAGCTAATGAAATGGTCAGACTCTACGCATGCAACTACAAGAATTGCCGTAACTCATATGGTACTTTAAATCACTTGAACGCCCATATCACTTTCAAACGTCATGGCCCAAAGAGGAAACCGGAGGAGTTTAAGCAGATTAGAGAACTTTACAAACTGAAGAAGAAGCTAAGTGAAACAACCAATGCTGCTTGTAAGGCTTCTCAAGAGATAGAAATCAGACAACTTCAAGCAAGCATCAATGCTGATGCTTTACATCAATCTTTGGAATGCGCTAATTTGAAGGAAAACCTTCAATCGCAAGAGAATATCAAGGCATTAGCCAGCTTATCTGAAACCTTGATTGACAAGACTGGTGATGATGCCAAAGTTCCTGTTTTCCACCAACAGAGGGGTTACAATGGTTATGGTAGATATGATCATACGTTAACCACCAACGATCTAGAGAAACTACCGATTAACAACTGATTGCGAAATCAGGTTTGTATGTTCCAAACGTTTTCATATGCTTCTATCTGCGCTTACAACTTCTTGTTTTTGGTTCTTGATGACATTCAGCTTGTGCTTTTAATTTATTGCTTTTGTGTTTCTGGTAATTTAGTATTGCTTGATGTTTGGTGCTTTTCTGGCGTTTTTTGGTGTTGATATTGATTAAATAGTGCTTTGTCTGTAGAGCAGACTTTATGACGGTTATTATATGTTTTCTAGATGTTGACTACAAATTGATGAATCCTTTATTCCTGTTGTATTGTATCTTTTCTTTTTCTGAGCGGCCAACATGGACTTTCTGACTACTTAATGCATATCCTTCTAAGCAAATCCAAACTTAACTTTGGGTCGACATATTTCACTATACCCAAATGATTCTAATCTTGCGATTATGCAAAGGGGTTTCATGCGTACGTTTGCGTCATATATATTAGTTGACATAGCGAGTCTGTAATTCTTTTTCTAGATTATCGATTTTGTTTCGACTTGAGATTTATGAGTATTTAGAAATTTAATATATGTTTCAGTCCATTTTAAACCATGACGGAATGGTTCCTAATATAATATATATATACTGATGAGCTTTTTTTACTCATTGAACGTGGGATTTATGAGAGAGAGAGGTAATCGTACAATATTGTTAATACACCATGAGCGGCGATGACGACTTGTGTTCCAAGACAGAGGTTTCCAAGATGTATGAGGTTTGGAGCGCTAGGTCTGCTATGACTAACAGAGTCAATCATTGATATTGACACGGTTGGACAATGTTTGTACCTGAATATCCATCGTTCTTAAGATTTTAGAATCGTTATGTATTTCACAAGGGAATCTGGCATCCGAGCTTATCGTCATACGTTTGTTCGAAACACGACTTTGAAATCAGTTCTCTCCCTGGTGAACTCTGGGAAATGACACCTAAAATAAATACAATCCTCTAATTACTATTCGCTGTAATTACGAATTCGATTCTAAAAGGTATTCTCATGAAACGTTTCCATAGCAGATTGAGTATGTGTCAATTTCATGACAAGGGGCAATTCTCTGAAGCATCTCTTAAATGAATATTAAACAATCTTCCTTACTCAGTAACAATGATAAATGTTGGAAGAAGTGAGCCCTAAAGAATAAAATTTGGATGACACTAGTGGGATTTTTCAAAGTCTATACGCGATTTGCCACCCATTTATTTTTTTTGAGTCGATGAGGGCTTCTCGATGGATCTTACTCAAAACATCGAGTATAATGGCACAGAAAACTGGTAAAAGCTCCTATTTTTCGAGCGAAGAATACTATCTGCCTTCCTCTTTCTAATTGAAGTATTTCAAAGGGCACTTTGTCAACAAAAATACCTTCAAATCAATTATAGTTTAGCGATGCACGTTTTCATGCACCTCATCTCCTAATTAGGAAATTTCAAAAGAAACGAAGAAAAAAATTATTACGTAGAAAAAAAATTTCAATCTCATTTTGTAACTTTTAACTACCTCAACCAAACTCAACAGAACAATGTCTTCTTTATTACCATTAGCCTCATACAACATCGCTCTAGAGCCATACACCCCAACCCAGGCCATTGAAAGTGATCTGCCAGTCACTGTCCACTTGACCTTGGCTGCTTTGGACCCAACCTCAATTGATGATGATGAACAACCATCAACTTTGAGAATCTTGAAATCATCTGCTTTTGCCAACGCTGACTCCGATGACTCTGACTACGATTCTGAAGACGACTTAGATGAAGTTGAAGAAGATGCTGAATTGAACGACGAAGACAAGATCGAAGAAGATGAAGAATCTGAAGAAGGTGAAGAAGGTGAAGAAGGTGAAGATGGTGAAGAAGGTGAAGAAAAAGAAGAAGGTGATTCTGAAGATGATGATGAAGACTTTGCCGATGAAGACGATGAAGTTGAAGAATACGTCATCTGTACTCTATCTCCAAAGTCCCAATACCAACAAACTTTGGACCTGACCATTGCTCCAGATGAAGAAGTTTACTTTGTTGTTACTGGTTCTTACCCAATTCACATCTCAGGTAACTACGTTGAACATCCATACGATGGTGATGAAGATGACTTCGACTCAGAGGATGAAGATGACGAAGAATACGACTCTGATGAATACGATCTAACTCCAGATGAAGATGAGTTAGCTGAAGATGACTTTGATATTGATCAATTAGATGATGAAGAAGATGTTGAAAGTAAGATTCAAGAATTAGTCGATGAAGAAGAAGAAAAGAAATCCAAGAAGGAAAAGAAGGCAGAAAAGAAATCCGAAAAGAAGAGAGAAGCTGAAGAAGTTGAAGCTCCAGCTCCTAAAGAAACTAAGAAACAAAAGAAGGAAAAAGCTGCTGAAGAAAAGAAAGCTGTTGAATTCAAGAAAGGTCTAGAACAAGGCCCAACTAAATCTGAAAAGAAACCAGCTACCAAGACTTTAGCCGGCGGTGTCGTCATTGAAGACAGAACTGTTGGTAAAGGTCCAGTTGCTAAAAACGGTTCCAAGGTTGGTGTCAGATACATTGGTAAACTAAAAAATGGTTCTGTTTTTGACAAGAATACCAGTGGTAAGCCATTCCAATTCAACCTAGGTAAAGGTGAAGTCATCAAAGGTTGGGATATCGGTGTTGCTGGTATGGCTGTTGGCGGTGAACGTAGAATCATCGTTCCTGCTCCATTTGCTTACGGTAAGAAGAAATTACCAGGTATTCCAGCCAACTCTGAATTGACTTTTGATGTTAAATTAGTTTCATTGAAATAAGTGTCCCCGTAGTTCAAATTGCACGGGAGCAGATCACACAGGAATACTAAAAAGGGATATAAGCTCTTCCTGTATATTCATACTTGGAGACATATATAGAACAATTCTTAATGTTAGTACCATAGTTTAATCGAGATATTTTTTTTTCACCAGTTTGTAGTATATACCATCTATAAATCAATCAAGAGTAGTGGATCATGTTACAAACCGAGGAGCATATGTGTTTTGAAGCAATTATCTTCAGATCTCAGTACTTTATGACCTTTCACCTCCGCGATCTTGTTTTACAAACTTCTAAACGAGCGGCTAGACTCTAATGAACACGCCAAAAACAGGAATCTTAAGCGCAAATCAGCCAAAAATCCAATTAGATCAAGGAAGAAGAAATAAGAGAAGCATGGAGAAGATCCAGCGGCAAATTGACCTATAAATCGTCTAATCTTCCTGTTGATTACGCGTAGAAACCACTTTTTGTGGTAGAATTTCGCGTTTTTTTTGTTGTTGATCGTTTAAGACAAAAAAAAAAGATTTACACGGTGGAAAAGTCTCCAACAATCACATTCTCCACGTCAATAGTCCCATATCCCGCTGCTGAAACGTGTCCTATTTGTTCACAGTCTGAAGATTTTCTGCTAGCTCTACACAGGCGCTCTTTCTCCCTAAAACCAGCCCTTCTTTTGAGAGAAATCGTAAGAACTACAGTATTCTTTGAACCATCAGGAGCTGATACCACAAAATCGAAATGGCCCCTATAATCGAGAAACCATTCAGGCTGCTGGCCGTTGTGTTCGCACAGGTTGGTAAGATCAGTGCTTCACACCCAATCCACGCTCTTGTTGCCACATCTCTACTGGCATCCTTTGCTTACTTGTCCGTCATTGAACACTACATTGGCGAAGGCGGTTTGAACTACGATGCTCCAACTTCCAACACAGTCCACTACTACAAGGCCCCAACTGCCTCTTCCTGGTCCCAAATTACCGACCTGAACGAACTCTCAGATGAATTCTCCCACTACAACGTTGTTCCTCTCCAATTCAAGAGAGCTGGGGAACACCGTCTGCCAAATGTTGAAGATGCAGTTGTCAATGGGGAAGAGTTTGTCAAGTTCATAATCACAGGGAACGATGAGTTTGCTCAAGATGAAAATTCCCTTAAATCCCTGGTTGCTGATGACGGTTCTGTATGGAGATACAGAAATTACCACTCCAAACTAGCTAAATATTCAGATTATGCCACTAAAGCTTACACTAAAGTCACCAACTTGATCAAAGGTGCTGAGCCATTTGACATTGCTCTCGTAACTCTAGCCTATATAGCCATGAATTACACTTTCATCAGCTTGTTTATTGACATGAAGAAAATTGGTTCCAAATTCTGGTTAGCTTTTGCTACAGTTGTTTCATCATTCTTTGCCTTCTTGTTTGCTTTATACACCGCTATCAACTACTTGAATATTGGAATCTCCGTTTTGAGTTTAACTGAAGGTATTCCATTCTTTGTCGCTACTATTGGTTATAAAAATAAAGTCCTGTTAACTGAGAAAGTTTTACATCAGTACTCTGAAAAGGAATACTTGAACAAAGGGGCTTCCCATGTGTTATACCAAGCTTTGAAAGATCAAGGTAGCGCTTTACTACGTGACCACCTTCTTGTCATCGTTGCCTTCTTGGGTTGTACTGCCTATGCTCAACATTTGGAAAATTTGAAAAATTTCTGCACCTTGGCTGCTTTGATCTTGATCTTTGATCTGTTCACCACCTCAACTTTTTTGGCCGGTATCTTATCACTGAAGCTTCAAATCAACATCATCAACAGAGCCACTATTTTGAAGCAAGCTCTACAAGAAGATGGTCTAACTGAAGAAACTGTTGACGAAGTTTTAAAGAACAACAGTATGGGTGGTCAAAAAGCCCTGAAGACTTCAGATAACAGCACTTTAGTCACTGGTGCTAAGATCTTAGCTATCGCTTTATTCTTTGGCTTCCATTTCTTTGGTCTTGGTTCAGCTTGGTACACTGATTTGAAGGATAACACTGAATATAAAGATACTGTTACTTTAAGTGAGTCGATATTGAGTCAAATTCCAACCTCTAAATCTGGCACTTTGGTCACATTATACCCAGCTAGATTCTTTTTGCCTTCAAAAGTCAGCATTCAAGTTGAAGACATCATCTTAACTTCCATTGGTCGTGTCTCAAGTGCTATCCGTGACAAGTACATTTCCAAGTTCATCTTGTTCTCATTCTTCACCAGTGTCTCCATCAACATTTACTTATTGAATGCTGCAAGACTTCACACTTCAACTGTTGATAAGGATATTCAGTTCAAGAAACCAAAATCTCAAAAGAAAGCACCAGTTGAGATTCCACAGTCGAACAATTTAGGTAAAGATGAAGATGACAATACCAAGTCTTCTGAAATCATTCTAACTTCAGACAGTGAAAACGACCAACATGAACCACGTCCATTAGACGAATTAGTTGAAATCTATAAAGATGGTAAAGTAAAATCACTATATAACGATGAAGTTGTTTCCTTGGTCACAAATGGTAAACTGCCATTATATGCTTTGGAAAAGCAATTATCTGATACAACTCGTGCCGTCCTTGTCCGTCGTAAAGCCATTGCTCAACTTGCTGATGCCCCAATCTTGGAATCTAACAAACTACCATACTTACACTATGATTATGATCGTGTCTTTGGGGCCTGTTGTGAAAATGTTATTGGTTATATGCCCTTACCTGTTGGTATCGCTGGGCCATTGATCGTTGATGGTAAACCATATCATATTCCAATGGCTACTACCGAAGGTTGTCTAGTTGCCTCCGCTATGAGAGGTTGTAAAGCTATCAACTTAGGTGGTGGTGTTTCTACTGTGTTAACCAAAGATGGTATGACTCGTGGTCCATGTGTCTCCTTCCCATCTTTGCAAAGAGCTGGGGCTTGTAAAATTTGGCTAGATTCTGAAGAAGGTCAAGAACAAGTTAAAAAAGCTTTCAACTCCACCTCTAGATTTGCTCGTTTACAAGGGCTACAAACTGCCTTAGCTGGTGATTTGCTATTCATTCGTTTCCGTACTTTCACTGGTGATGCTATGGGTATGAACATGATTTCTAAAGGTGTTGAATTTGCTTTGAAACAAATGGTTGAAGAATTTGGTTGGGACGATATGTCGGTTGTTTCAGTTTCAGGTAACTACTGTACTGATAAGAAACCAGCTGCTATTAACTGGATTGAAGGTCGTGGCAAATCTGTTGTTGCCGAATCTATCGTTCCTAGAGAAGCCGTTGAAAAAGTTCTAAAATCAAATGTCAAGGCTTTAGTGGAATTGAACATTAACAAGAACTTAATTGGTTCAGCTATGGCCGGTTCAGTTGGTGGTTTCAACGCTCACGCTGCTAACTTGTTAACTGCTGCTTTCTTGGCTCTAGGTCAAGATCCTGCTCAAAACGTTGAATCTTCTAACTGTATCACTTTGATGAAAGAAACCATAAACGGTGATTTACAAATTTCAGTGTCCATGCCTTCTATTGAAGTTGGTACTATTGGTGGTGGTACTATCTTAGACCCACAAGGTTCTATGTTGGAACTATTAGGCGTTAAAGGTCCAGCTTCTGTTCCTGGTGAAAATGCCCGCCAATTGGCGAAAATCATTGCTTCTATCGTTCTAGCTGGTGAACTTTCATTATGTTCAGCTTTAGCTGCTGGTCATTTAGTCCAAAGTCATATGACCCACAACAGAGCTGGTGCCGGTCCTGCTAAGAAATAAGGGCTCCAACGCACTTCAACATAACTCAAGAGAACAAAACAAAACAAAACAAAACAAAACAAAACAAAACAAAACAAAACAAAACAAAACGAAACGAAAACGAAAACAATTCAAAAACAACAGCAGCAAAAACACCGTCATAAGGTCTGCAATCAGGCTATAATCAAAAGAAAAGTGTACTCTATGTTAAACCATTTGCTTTTTATACCATTACATTCTCATTCAAGAGAGACATTTTTTATTTGCTCCTGAGGTCAATCTTCAAAAACAAAGAAAAGAACTAAAAGCTACTTATTTATTCATTATTCATTAGTTTTCAATCTGCTATTCAGGCAGTGCATTAATTAACTATACGTTTTGAAGATATTTGTAGCCCTTCTCTGTAAGCAATCTCATCTCGGTAGATATCTCGGTAGATATCACTGTGTGTGAAAAAAAACAGCTCCAACATGTGCCACAATTGAAGAATTATTACAAAGCACCAGCAACAATGTCATTAAACGCTGTTCGCGCCTCTGCCAAGGTTAAACCAACTGCCGCTGTGATCATCTTCCACGGTCTAGGTGATCACGGGAATGGCTGGAAGTTCTTAGCGGACCTGGCTCAAAGATCACCTGAATTCGACCACATCAACTTTGTGTTCCCAAACGCTCCAACGATCCCAATCACCGCCAACGGTGGCTACAAGATGCCAGGGTGGTTCGATATCTTAGCCTTCGGTGGTGGCGAGAAGCAGGACGTTCATGGTTACTTGACTGCCCTCAAGACGGTCGATGAGTATGTCAATGAACAAGCCACACAGTTCAGTATTCCTACTGAAAGAATCATCGTGGGTGGGTTCTCACAAGGTGGTGGTCTTGCTCTGGGCCACTTGGTCAATACAGACAAGAAATTGGCTGGTCTACTGGCTTTCTCCCCATTCGTGCCATTCCATGAGACTTTGAAGGAGTTGAAGAAAGATGTCAACTTGGAGACCCCTGTGTTTCATGGCCACGGTGAGGATGATCCTCTGATTCACAAGCAGGTCAGCGATGCGAACGCTAAATTCTTCAAGGAGACTCTTGGTTATAAGGATTACACATACAAGACCTACCCAGACACCCAACATGCCGTTGCCAATGATGAGATTCTGTACGCTTTGACCTTCATTAGAAGTTTACTACCTAAATAGCTGTGCTTATTGAAATGCCTATTAATGATATGATATGTTTCCATGATGAAGTTGGAATGCATTGCAGTAACACATCTAGTGATAATGGCCAATTATCGGCTTGTATTACGCTATAAGGACAATAAAGCCATTCAAACCAGATTATGCCTTTAAAACTAGCCCATACCCTCCATTACACTCCACTTTGTATTGAGGTCTCGCGAAAACGCTCTGTGGAGGTATTTGGTGTTTGGATGTCCAGTTTTAGCCCTAATACGGTTATGATTAGGTGCATGACGGGAAACGAAGGGTGAGAGATCTAACATAGACTCAATTTCTGCCAGAGGCAAACTTCTTTGTGGAGGAGATAGAGAAAGAATGTAAAAGAGAGCGTGAAGATTCTGATTTCGGTTTTTCTTTACTTCTCTAACAGAAGAGGCCAGTTCGCTTAATGCGTAAACTAGGTAGTTCAGTCATTGAAGGTGCTGTCGAGGATAACCCATATGTTCAAGAATTGTGGGGAGCGCTCCAATATATTCGAGAGCTAGGCTGTATATATAGAGAATTTTTTTAGTTACCTGTCTCCCCAACGTCTATTAAAGGATGAAGGGACGCACTACAAGGATGGGTCAATAACCCTATTGACCCATATTTGTAAATGTCCTGACAATTGCTGCTGACCGTGGGATTGTCGTAGTTCTGATGAGTGGTGATTTCATATGTGAAGCCTTTCGTGATGGTAGTCAATGATATGAATCTGGGTCTAGGAAATGATTGGGATGATCGGTGATATATGCCAGTTTGATAATTGATCTCTTCCTAGGTCCATGAAAGTGAGGATAACACGGGCATGCTCAACATATTTCTCGTGATATATGCCCTAAGTTTGTGATTTCTAGGCTCTCAAATGACGAGAGTTGTCGTTATGAAATCTTGGAGAACATGACAATTCAACTAACTATGGAAAATGAAGAGCTAGAACATATATATCCAGGGTTGATATGTCCTGTTGAGTTGATATGTCCTGTTGAGTTGATCAGTATTCCTCTTGGAGAAAAAAGCGCAGCTTCTAGATGGTATGTTGTCTTAGCTGGAGAGTCCACTTGGGGTGACGGAATGAAAAGAATGGGTTTCCGGTACGCAGGAACACTGTTTATCTAGATTGGGAAAGAATTTAGATAAGAGAGCTCAAGGTTATATCGTACTTTGTTAGTGCTCAGTTTTACCTTACTTTGAGAAACCCTCCTGGGTGTAACTTTGGGCACAGTGCGACCTGATAAAGTGGGACATCTTTTGCTTGAAAAACAGTGTAAAAGTAAGAAAAAAGTGAAACAAAACGGGACAAAATGATGTTCAAAAGGTTCGCGAAATGTGTTGATTCAAATTTGCAAATTATAAAATGAAAATTTTCACAGTCACTAAACAGTCACAAAGGCTTTAAAGGGAAAAACATAAACATCTTCACATCTCAGATAAGATAAAGATAACAAACACCAGTCCGAGACAATAGTAAGCTGCACACGGAATACACATACACTATTGCCATACTTGAGACGTTGAACAGACTTCAGAGGGACTCCACATTGACATTGTTGCTGAAATCAAAACAAACCACCTGTTGGTAAACAGCCAAAGAGAGGGTAGTTACCCCAGATTCCCACAATGGCAGATCAGCAGGACGATAACATAGGATTCAGTGAGGCAGATCTCGCGTCTGTGGTGCAGCAGGCTATGGACGGCTTCCATAACGACCAATTGAACGCCATCCCTGACCAAATTGATGCTACTAGGGATAACAATAACAACAATGAGATTGATGACTTTCAAAGAGAGATACAGAGACAGCTAGAAGAGCAATACCAACAGCAGACTGAACACACGCAAGAAGGCGAACAAACACAACAGCCGTCTGACGGTACCTCAGCTGTTGCTAATCAGGATGATGATGACTTTGCCAAAGAAGTGGAAAGACAACTCCAGGAACAATTGAATCAACAACAAACCGGGTCAGATCACAGTAACAACGCGTCAGATTTGAACCAGAAACAATCAGTCCAAGCTGCACAACCAGATAGCCAGTTTGATATCGACATCGAAGTTCCCATCGGACAACAATCTCAACAAGACGACTCTAAGACGAATAACAATAGCAACAACATTAATGACAGTGAGAATGACTCGAGTAACACGGGGATTGAAGCTTATAAAGGTACTGGTGAGAAGATTAATGAGGCTGTTGATTATGAACAAGAGCTGCAAAGACAGATCATGGATGTTTTGGGTGAAGAACAACTGAACAAACCACAAGATAAACCCCAAGATGAAGCACAACAAAATATTGTTGAACTACAAGGGGATGTCAAACAAGAGCAAGATCACACACAACAAGCTGATACAAATGAGATTGATGTTGATGATTTTGAGAAAGATTTACAGAAGCAAATCATGGATGCATACATCGCCAATGAAAAAAGAGAAGAGCAGGCAAGATCACAAGGTGCTTTAGTCCAACAAACCAGAGAACCAACCCCTGCTCCATCTTCTCAGCCAGAAGCCCATCCACAATTGCAACCGCAATCACAACAAGCAGAAGATCAAATTCAAGCACAACCTCAATTACAGTCTCAACCACAGATCCAAGAAGCTCAACATCAGCCACCAGTGGAAGAGGAAGGGCCAGAAGATGATTATGAATTGCAGCTACAGAAACAAATAATGGATGTGTTCAATGCAGTTGATGAAACTCAAGCTGAAATTGACCAATCTAATGCCACTAAACAAGTTGATACCCAGGTCAAATCCAGTTTTGATGCTAATTATGAACAAGAGCTACAGAACCAGATCCTAGAAGCCTTCAATGAGCAGCAATCTAGTACTGCTCAGACCCAACCAGCAACAGCTGATGACCAACTCCTGAAAGACGCCTTAGCTGAATTAGTCCAGAATGTTGTTGATCAACAGACTGATTCATCTCAACCGCCACAACTGCAACAACTTCAACAACATTTGACCCGATTACAACCTCAAGTACAAGCTGTTGCTAATGAAGATGAAGAAATTGATATGAACCAGATTATGCAGAATGCCTTAGCTATGGCTGTTGAAGACCCAAATGCTCTGTTACAAAGTTTGAACCTAGGTGATCAAGATAACGCTGCCGCTCTTGGTCAAATCTTACAACAAGGCAATTCACAACAGGTCGTTTCTTCTGCTAAGGCCACAAAGAAAAAATCTATCAGACAACCTAAAGAGAAGAAACCTCCTAAAGAGAAGAAACCAAGAGCCACAAGAAAGGCCACAACGAAGAAGAAGAAAGAAAAGCCAGCGGTTAGCCAAATTCCTATCTTCCAGCAGAGTACGCCATATCCTACAGTTCCAATACAAGGTGTACCTCAATTGCAACAGTTGCAGAATGTTGCCAGTACAAACTTGGCTCCAGTTTCTCAGATCTCTATTAACCAACAGCCGATTGTGGTCCCACCTGTGTTACAACAACAAGTTGCCCAGTTACAACAGCAGCAGCAACAGAAATTATTGCTACAATTGCAGGAAGCTCAAAAGGCACATGCTCAAGTTCAAGCTCAAGCACAGGCCTCTCCACAACCTTTACAGCAACAACTTCCACCAGCTGCAATTCCATCACCTGACGCCTCTAAGGGCGAAGCTGGAATTAACTTAACGATCCCTCCTGAACCTGCCAAAGCTAAGACATCTAACGTTCCAGTATCAACTTCACAGGCCACACACACTATCGCTAAATCTGCTAATGTCGTTGGTAAAGACCTTAAGCAACCACGTCCAGCTCCTCCTAATTCCATCATCGACTCAGTCAAGAAGGTTCCACCGTTGGTGTTACTGTCTAAAGACACTTCAATTGATCTTGCTAACTCTGCCAAAAAGAAGAAACAGTCGCTTTCAATTGCTGAGACTCTTGCCCTGAGTAGATCAAATATGTCAAGCGGTAAGTTCTTGTCCAAGCTGCAAGATTCCGAAAAGGAGAAAGAAGAAAAGACTAAGGATTCTTCTACATCCCCGGCTCTAGCTGCAGGCTCTGTGCCAGGGTCCGACTCTAATGTAACTCCAGTTATCAACACTCATGTGTCTTCTCAACCATTGCTGAATCAATCTTTGGTTTTGCCATTAGCTCCACCTGATAAGAGTAACAGTGATACCAAAGCTGCTACCAGTTCCATGACGACACCATTCTCACCAACTGCTCCAGATGTTCAAAGTGATGCGATCATCAACAACATTGGTAACATGATACCAAACTTGCCTTCCAATTTGACAGATTTGATCTCCAATGCTATTCAGAATGCCTTGAACCCTGGTGCTGTTCCTACTACACAGCGAAAAAAGTACAAGGACTTTAAGAAGAAAATTGACAAGGAAGAGACTGCTGAAGAGGAAAAAGAGAGAATTAGATTGGAGAACCGTGAACGTAAGAAGAGATGGAGAGATGCTAATAGACTAAAAAACCAGGACAACGATCTAAGGGCTAGATTGAAGAAGAGAGCCATCCAGTTGTTTGGTCCTGAGGATTCTGAAAAGAAGACTGAATGGATTGAATCAGAGTTTGAGACGAGAAAGAGCAGAAGAACAAACAAACCTGTGAACCTGGAGGACCTGACGTTGGTCATCAGTGAAACAATGAACAAGCTGGACACTCAGAGTCTTACTCAAGAGTCATTGATCAGGATCATTTCTCAGATTGTTACAACTACTTTGGGTTCAACATTAACTGGTAAATCTGCAGATTCAACTCCATTAAAATCCACACCAGAACCAGCCAAACCTCCAGGCTTGGACATCAATATTGTTGATCCTTCCTTACAAGTAAAGCAAGATACCTCTTTGACTAAATTAGTTGGTCAATCAAAAGCTAACTCTCCAGTGAAGACCAAACCTTGCCCAAGCTCAACCCCGGCTCCACTAAAGAGAAAGAATGATGCATTATCAAACTTTGATTTCAAGAGAGTTAAGATCCCATTGATTCCATTGACAATGAGATTTGATGATTCTTCAGATGACAAAGCTGGTGGTCAAACTAAGAAGGATGACTCTGGTATTATCTTAGAGAAAGTTGTTGAAACTCCAGTAGAAACGAAGACCCCTGAACCAATTGCTGAGAAATCTATTGCTGAAGAAGTTGGACTAGTTAAAGAGACCAAACCAATTGAACGATCATCAAAGGCTGAAGAAGCTCCAATTCCAAAACCTGATGCCTTAAAGCTAAACAGACCTAAACCTCCAAAACCATCATCTGTAATTCCACCTCAATTACAACGTCCAATCAAGATGCCAGCTTTTATGAAACCAAGCCCCGCACTTCCTCCATCAGCTCCATCACAACTTACCCCGGCTGGATCTGAAGCCATTGTTCCAGCCAAGGATTCATCAACCCCTTCACCTGCTCCTAAAGCTGAAACGGAAACTGAAATTTCACCAGTCAAGATAGAGAAGAATGTTCTACAAAGACCTAAGTTTCATGGTGGTATTAGAAAGCCCGCAGCTTTCGCAGGTTTGAGAAAGCCAGGTGCCTTTCAAAGGCCAGATAGAGAAAAGAAGAAAGTCGATGTTTAATCCCCTTTCAATTAATGAGAATAATGATGAACGTGTTATAGAAAAGACCATTTCGTATCGCCAGCTCTCTTCGTATATCTTGTAATTCTAGCAACAAAAATTTAAAACGTTGCACAGGAAGCACTAGATTAGCTATTAAGTTCAAGACTCTTTAAGGATATGTTGAACCTAAAATTAGGCAGCAATTCTTCGCTTTCTTTGTGCTTGGAGAAGTCAAATCCGGTACTTGAATACACGAATTTCATTTCCCAGATCAGACGATAGTTGCATATACGTCGGAACCTTATCATTCCAATAGTCAGAGCGCGGCACAGCTGAAGCCATTATAGTAATTACAAGTTAACAACGAGAACAATACCTCTATGACATCAATCACACGCCAGATAACCCTGGTATTTGAAATTGAGAATCCGTTCCAACTGGTTGATTGGCACCGAAGTATGTCCAAATGAATCCAAATGATAAAATTCTTCCTTCCTTAAGACGCTATGCATCGTAAAATGGAATACGTAAAGCGGTTGAATAATTATTGATTCTGCAACTGCTCTTAAACACACCGCCTTGAATCCATGGTACGAGTGGCATGAGTGGATACCAGTTGAGGCATGGGAGGAGCCCAGTGGCGTGGGTTATTTGATGCATAGATGAGCTTTAAGGTCGGACTTTACCTGCGTCCATACAGAATAATATGCAAGAGAAGCTTCTGTGATGCGATGCGGCGGAGCTACGGCCAATTGGCAACAGGGAAGATTAACGAAGAAAAGCGGGTGGTCTCACCATCGTTTCGTATGTGAGAATTGTTAGTGTGCGTTCCGTGCGGGCAAATCTCGAGATTTCACCACTGTTTGAAGGGTTTGAAGGCGTGTTTAAATGGAGAACACGAGACTTCTCTGACGTCATCGTTATCCCAATCTCAATTCCTCAATTCATGAGGAAACTCTGTCCAAAAAGGCAAAACCACACCAAAATTGCTGCGAAAAAGCACCCGTAAAACTACGCTAGGAGAAGCAGAAGTTGCGAGGATTTCCATCAAAACATCCCATTTTCCCTCCCTCTGCCCTGAACTTTTTCCAATCCCTCTTCCATTAGGTCATTGGTTACTCACAGCAGTTGCTCATCAGCCTGCGTTTCTTTTGCCCTCGGATATTCTCATGATAAAAAAGGAAAAAAAAAGAAGCCAGCCATAAACTCTTTGTTAGTTCTGTAAGCCACAAATTATTGCCACAAAACCCACACAAGACTCATCAACAGGCGCTTACCACTGATTGTAAAGCCATACACACACACACACACACACACGCATAATCCGATACTCACACGCTCACAGGGTTCTTTTCCCAGTTTTTTGCCCTTGCACAAACGTCGTCATTAAGATAACCGCAAAAACCGGGGAATATACTCAACATGTCATTCAACCGGCCTTCGAGACCTTCCAGGCCTTCTCCTCTGTCTGCTCCAAACAGCTCACAAACCACACCACCGAGAAGAAGCCTCAGCTCACAACTTTCGAGGGAGCCGCTCTCGAAAAGCTCGTTATCTCACTCGGTCACTTCTTACGATAGCGCTGATGAAGCTCCAACGGTAGGGGAACACACAAAGGTCCAACTCCGGGATTACTACGGCGAGCAATCAAAGAGCCTCACAGAGGAAGAGGAAGGCGATGATGACGATGATTCAAACACCAATTCCAGACAGGTGCTGCCGCCGCTGATGCTCGATAAGCTCGCGAGATTTCCCATGTTCAAGAGCGCTCCTAAATCATTCCACAATGCGATCGCCTCCAGACTTAACCTAGTGCAACATCATGCTCAGGAGTATATTGTCAAGTACGGCGAACCTGCCAAAGCCATGTACTGGATCCTAAGAGGCAGTGTTGCTGTTACTTCGCCCGATGGTGAAGCCGTCTTTGCTGAATTAGTCGCTGGTCAATTTTTTGGCGAAATTGGAATCCTGTTCAACAGACCAAGAACAGCTACAGTGATAGCAAGAACTAAAGTGCTATTGGGTGTGCTGACTGCTGACAGCTTCAATGCCGTGCTGCCTGATTTCCCAGTCGTGGAGAGAATGATTAGAGATGAAGCACAGGAAAGATTATCCATGCAAGATAAGAGAAAGAGAAATGGCGTTACCAATTTACTGCCGAATCACAACACGCTCGTCACAATTTCAAATCCAGATGATGCTTTGACGGGTTCTGCTGCTTCAAATGTTGCCAATGCCGTTTCTACACTCCCTGGTCCTTCAATCCCACCCCATGTTAGATCCCCTTCACCACCAAGTATCCCAATTTTTCAGAACCTACAGTCCCACAGATTTAACAGTCAAACTACAGAATATTATGAATCACAACTACCACAAATCCATGATAATGTTGATCACTCCATTCCAACAAGAGATTTCTTGAGAAGTATGCCAATGTTTACCCTGCTACCATCTTATATTATTCATGAATTGGTCCTGGGCGTTGAACCAAGACGTTATGAACCCTTTGAATACATCGTCAGAAAAGGCGACTCAGGACGTGATATCTTCTTCATTGTCAACGGTGAAGTTGAGGTTCTGCATCCAAAGAGAATTTCATTAGCTAATTTCCAGGGAAACAAGGATAAGAAAGTTGACCGTGTCATTGCAAGATTAGGCACTGGTCAATACTTTGGTGAAATGGCCTTTTTGGAATCCATTTCTGAGGAAGGTGGTAAGGATATTGCTAGAAGTGCTGACATTAGATCTGTCACTACTGTTAATGTTCTTGTCGTCCTTGGCGATCAATTGGAGGATTTGTACTCAAGATACCCAAGAATTTGTGATGAAATGAGGGACACTGCAACAAAGAGAATCAACAGAAATAAAGACACAGAAGAAGATGACAAACAACTTGAAGACTCGCATTTCAACAAGTGGATAGGGTTACAACCCCAAAGAAACAATTCATTATTGGACGCCACATTACCGCCTTCCTTAGGAATACCTTCTTTACCGCCTTCCTTAGGAATACCTTCTTTACCGCCTTCGAATGAAACTGAGATTGACCCAATCTCCAAAAGATCAACATCTCCACTCTCTGACCAAGGTTCAATAATGTCTAGCAGCGTCCTCTTCAGGGATTCATTCAGTACACAAGCAACCATGAATAGTAATGATGAGAAGCAGCCTCAACCATCAAGAAAGAGATCTATTTCATCAGTGTCCACAGCATTACCATTAGATAAGACTCCAGCTTCAGCTCCACTATCCTTGAACTTACCACCGATGGACCCTCCATTGCCATCAATGAGCCAATTTCCAACTTCAAGACCTGTTCAGCCATTTCAGTACATGAATCACGCAAAGAGATTAAGACTAGCAAGTATCAGTGGCCGTCGCCGTTCATCAGTGCTAAGTACAGGTGTTTTACCGGATAGAGTGTTATTGCGTGTCTTTTCATTATTGACACTACCCGAATTGATGAAGCTAAGGATCATATGTCGGAGATGGAAGCAATTACTATACGTTGCCCCAGGATTCTTTGAGAATTTGGACTTGAAGAAATACAATACCTCTATTAATGATGAGGCTCTGATCCAAATCACTGATTTTGTGGGCTCAAGACCTAAAATCATTGACATTTCTGATTGTTTCCATATCACTGACCGTGGCTTTTCTTATATGGTGAATGAAATTGGAATGAGTGGTAACATTGAGGCCATCAAGATGAGATCCGTTTGGGATGTCAGTGCTATGGCCATTATGGACATCGCTGTGCCTAGTATCGGTCAGAACATTGAAGAGTTGGACCTCAGTAATTGTCGTAAAGTGCGTGATGATGTTATTGAAAGAGTCATTGGCTGGAAAAAATCAACTGTTGGTCAACAGCATCCATCTTTGCAGGATGAGAGGAAAAATGTTGCTTTACAAAATTACTTTGATCCCTTGAATGAACCGATTCCTGGAATGGAAGAGTTCGATAACTTTTATGGTGATCATGAAGATGTTTCGAAACATGAAAGTCTGGTTGGTTGTTCCAACATCAAAAGACTAAACTTGGGTTATTGCAAACACTTGACTGATCGTTCCATGTATCACATTGCTCTTCATGCCAATGAGAAATTGGAAAAACTTGACTTGACAAGATGTACTACGATTACAGATGCTGGGTTTGCCTACTGGGCTTATCAACCGTTCGCGTCTTTAAAAGAGTTGAACTTGAGTGACTGTACTTTCCTAAGTGATAAGTCCATTGTTGCCATTGCTAGTTCTGCCCAAGGGCTGGAAAGGTTAGACTTGTCATTCTGTTGTGCCCTGACTGATGTATCAATCGAAGTTTTATGCCTTGGTTGCCCAAATTTGAAACACCTAAACTTATCATTCTGTGGTTCTGCAGTCAGTGATTCTACATTGCTTGCAATTTCCATCCACCTGAGAAACTTGGAAAGCCTGGTCATCAAAGGTTGTATCAGAGTTACAAGAGCCGGTGTTGATGCTCTACTGTCAAGTTCAGTTCGATTGAAAAAACTCGACATTTCACAATGTCGTAATGCGCATTTTTACAGAGACAATACCCCCGCTGCCCCACTAAACCCAGCTGCTGCTAACTCAAAGTCTGCTTTTGTCACCACTAGTCATGACCATATTGTGGAGATTGTCATTTGAGCTTTGATGATGAACTGTATTGTTATATTTATTTAACGACGTCTATTACCACTACTTTTGCATGATGTGTCCTTCTGTAGTAATACTTTAATTTATTAGATTATAAAAAAAAAAAACACACCACAACACACAGGGATGATTTACAACACCTTTTCTATAATATGAGCATGTGCCACTTTGTCTAATCAATAGACAGAAATGTAGTTATTTATACGCTCTTTCTGGTTTTGAGCAATACATTCTGCAATCCAAGTGATGTTACGCACTTCTTGTTCCTTAGATTTGATCCAAGCCCAAATGGTGCTCACTGTGAACTGCTGAGTAAAGGCATCTCTGCATAGTTCCATCTCCAGTTTGTAGAAATGGTCTTCTAAGGTTTTACCACCGACATTGTCAAAGAAAGATTTGTACTCATACACGTTCTCAACAACTGATCTTATTTGTTCAACGTCATCAGCCCTGGCCAAGTGTTCAGTACCTGTTGGGTATAATTTACCAAATGTTGGTAATAATGACTTTCTTTCTTCTGGTGATAGGTCCGAGTCGAATGAGTTTAGTGAGATGTTGATGGCACGTCTGTCAGCTTCAAATTCCAGCAATGACTTCATGATTGTACTAGCTGGATCTGGCTGTTGTAAGCAAAATTGGTAGAAGTCTTCCAAATAAGCCTTGTATAGTTTGTTTCTAATGATTTCAATGTTTAGATCATCCAAGTCTTCAGCAGTTAGACAGTCTTTGAAGTATGGAGCCAATGGTGTATCAACCAACACTGTCTGGTAAAGGGATTCAATATCAGTGGCGACAGACAATGTAGGTAGGGTCTCAAACCAACCCAATGGATGACATCTGTCCAAGATCTCAGCTTTATCACGGTCATGAATGGTACCAGTGATCATTAATGCCACGTTATCAATCATGTAGCCATAGGTGATATAATCCATGAATTTTGACAGTGGCTGCACAGCCTGGTCACGGATGTACTGGAACTCAGAATACAGCTTTTCAGAGGCCTTGGCCTGGATTGTGGAGGTGGCCAATGGACTTGGAACGTTGGCTAGAAAATTACCATAATCAGTAGAGGAGAGTTGCAATTTCAAGTCATCCAAAGTCTCACATTGGGTCAAGTTGATGTATTGGTTGGAGGACAACAGACCATTTCTGTAACCACGGACAACACCTTCGATGTACCCACTGTTTTTAAGTGGTGTTAGTACTTATTGTTTGGCTGCTGCTGCATAGATAAAGAACTCACGCATCAATGTTGAAGAATAAACCTTCCATTGTATCGACTGATTTCTCTCTTGGAAAAGGACTTCTTGGTAGAATTCACAAGCGAGATGGTAGTTAGCACTGATTGAGTGGCAGAAACTCGATGCTTCCCTGTGAAATAGACGAGGATTGGACATGAGTTGTGTCCTGAGACCTTTATCGAAATCCTTTAATTTTTAGAAATCTCGGTATGCTGCGGGTAACCCCATAAATTCGCGAAAATTCGAGACGTTATCATACTTTAGTGCCAAAGGAACCTGAGAAGTATCCGTTGTGAGCAGTTCAATGGCAATAGTTACTTACAAACCGCTTTCCTGATGACTTAGTGTATAGCTGTTCAATTTTGTGAAGAAATGATGAGATTTGACTTGTATAGAACGCCGTACATGTTGGTGATGTGACACCACCTTTTCAGCCAAAAAGCAGTAAATACTTTTGAAAGTGTATCGTGATCATCACTCATTTACTGAAACTTTGCGCCATTTGCTTTTGCTTATTCAGTAGTGATCTCCAGGTTTTCCTCTCTATCAAAAATTCATTCTCTCCAGCTTTATAGTTCAATAGTTGCACCGTCATCAGATCACCAAAGTTCTTATCTATTCTGGACAAACTCTGGGCACAGTAGATCAGCTGTAAGTATAGGCCATCTCTTGTTGATGTCTCTTTGATCTTTGGTAATGAGTATAGTAGGATTGAAACCAACTGTTCAAGGACAGTGTGGACAAATTCAAAGAGTAAAAGGTTTGAAGTTTGTCTTTCTGACGCTGGAGTGATCAACGGTTCTTCAGGCTCTGCCTTTGATTCTGTTTTGGATGTGTCATCTGGTTTTTCACAAATGACATCTGGTTCATCAGATCCAGTTTCTGCCTTTTCATTCTCTTTGGTTTCAGTAGGTCCAGGTTCTATAAATTCCTGAGGTGATTTATCAACTTTGACCTCCACAAGCTCAATATCAACCTCACCTATATCGATCTCATCTACATCTGGGAAGATGTTCCTATAAGTCATAACTGATCCAAAACAATGCTCTCTTATCACTTCAATGCTTCGTTTCAGATACTTCTCATGTTGGTCGTTATCTTTCAATGGGCTCAATGAATCCAGTTCTGATTTTATGAATAGGTATCTAGCATGTAAAAGGATAGTTCTTAACTGTGAATCTGAGTCGTCAACTTGACTGAATGGCGGGATACGTCTCAAATACGACATGGTCTTGATGATTGATGATTGTTTTAGATTGGTCGTTAATAGTCTAATCAGACCAGTCAACATGTATGTCATTTCGTTCTTGATACCCTTTTCCGACTCTTTGATTAAGTCGCTGTTGGGGAAACGGATCGCTAGTCGACGTGTATAGGAGGCAGTCTCCAATGCTTCGGAGTAATAACCAGCTTTTATACAAGCACTTGTCAACGATGGCAATTCCAGGATGTTGATGATTTGATTGATATTCTCTAACACAGTGGATAGGTTCTGGTTAGCGTTGATCTTTCCCAGTTGGTTGATCTTAGAAATAGTGGAGCGGAACGAATCAGTGGTCTTTTCATCGTCTTGTAAATCAACTTCTAGCTCCCGTAGATGTGTGTCCTCTTCTTGATCCAGGTTCTCCAGCTTATCCTCATTGAACGTAGACCAGAGGTCCCTGGACTCGTTGATGAATTTATCCCTGAACAGTTGATGGGCCTCGCTTAGTTGTGTCTTGTTCTTTATGATTGAATCATGGGATGTTGTGATCAGGCCTTTCAGGTTGAGGTCCAACTGGCGCTGTTTGGCATCGAATTCAGCTATATCCTGCACCAGTGTTCTTTCCACAACGGAACTATCATCCGATGGGGCGGGTGGTATGGAGGACAGGTACTCCTTGGACTCGATAGAGCTGACATTGTCCAGGTACTTTAGGATCTCATTGCGGAGGCTATCGTCGCCTAGAAGTGCAGTTATTTCAGGCAGGAGCCCCGTGGAAAGCTCGTGGAGCAGCACACTCAGCGAAGCAGTGTCCAGCTCAGCAGCGACAGCTGAGGAAGACATCTTTAATGAGGACAATGGCAGTTCAAAATGGCCAAAACTTGTATAAACACGTCTCGAAAGGCAGCTAGTTGACCGTTTTCTGCCATCTCAGGTAAAGGATTCCTCACCGCGAATTTGGTCGCTGCCGTCTCCGCGAAATTTCAGTTCGGGCAACAACGTTGAAATGTCTCCTGTGAGAAGCAAGCACAAAATGAATGTTTCAGTGTTTTAACCTGGAAGAACCCTGAAAGAGGCCATTGAGTCATCAATTGTGTCGTCATGGCTGAAGTGAGTGAACCGTTTGTCTTTGGTGTGCCTGGATCTCTATTAACGCTCCTTTCCGCAGCCTCAACGCACGCGTACAACGAATTCTGTGCCTGGTGCTAACGGCAAAAGACAGGCACCTAGAGAATCGAATGGCCCTTCGAACGCTGCCAAAAAGACCACCAGAGAGCAGTTGGGGGAGAAGCCTTACAACTTGTCTGAACAGTCCTACCCGTGGAGAGAAATTGGCTCTTTCAACGAAGGAAGAAAGTTTAGTAAATCGTTTGTTGCCAATTCCGCTGCCATCAAGACATATGTCATTGAGACTTTGCTGTTTGACTGTTATTGGAACACCGGTATTATCATCGGGACCTGTTTCTTCTCATGGCTTATTGCCAGACTAAGATTCGGGATCTTGGGATTGGTGTTTGTTCTGCTGGGTACTGCCTCTGTCTACAAGGCTGAGTTCCGTCGTTTTGAGAGAAACGTTAGAGATGACATTGAGAGAATCTCGGCTGCTGAGAGATTGGAGAAGAATTTTGAATCCATGGAATGGATGAACTCCTTTTTGTCCAAATTCTGGGTTATCTATATGCCAGCCTTATCAGACACCGTCAAGACTATAGCAAATGAAACTTTGAAAGACATTGCTCCAGGTTTTGGTATTGAAGCATTAACCCTGGATGAGTTCACACTAGGCTCAAAAGCCCCAAGAATTGACTCCATCAAATCATACACTAAGAAAGGTGATGAAGTTGTTGAATGGGATTGGACTTTCTCCTTCACTCCAGATGATACCTCAGATATGACCAAGAAAGAAATTGACAAAAAAGTCAATCCTAAAGTGGCATTGGGTGTTAGAGTTGGTAAGGCTTTTGTCTCCAAAAGTTTGCCTATCCTTGTTGAAGATATGTCTGTTGCTGGCCGTGTTAAGATCACTCTAAACCTCTCCCAAAACTTTCCTAACATCAAGATTGTCTCTGTCCAGTTGCTAGAACCTCCAAAGATTGATTTTGCTTTGAAGCCAGTCGGTGGTGATACATTTGGCTTAGACATCATGTCCTTGATCCCTGGTTTATCCTCCTTGATCACAACCCTTATCAATTCTAACGCTGGTCCTATGTTGTATGCTCCAAACCACTTGGACGTTGACGTTGAAGAGATCATGGCTTCCCAATCCAACGATGCTATTGGTGTTGTTGCGATCACTATCAAGAGCGCTTCTGACTTGAAAGACACTATTAACCCATACGTCCAAATGTACCTTGAATCTGATCCTATCAAGTTAACCCGTACTGATGTCAAGGCACAAACCAAGAACCCTCTATGGAACGAAACGAAGTACTTGTTAGTTAATAGCTTGCAACAGAAACTACATATGGATCTGTACGACTTTAATGTCGACAAGAAGAAAGGTGAACTGTATGGTACACATGAATTTGAACTAGATGAATTGCTACAACAGGATTCACTTGCCGATGTTGAAAAGCCCGTTTTGTCCGCTGGTAAGAAAAAAGCCTTAGCTCAGTACGATATTCGTTGGTTCCCTGTCATCAGCGATGAGCATGATTCAAGCGAAGAGAGTACCGAAGTTGATGCTCCAGACTCTGAAGTTGGTATTTTCAAATTGAAACTTCACCAAGCTAAAGACCTGGATGTTAGCTCTTCAATTACTGGTAAGATGAATCCAAAGGCTGAATTGTACATCAACGGTAAATTATCCAAGAAATTCAGAACTCTGAGCCTTGCTAATGAACCGACTTGGGAAGAGACTTTGGAATTGTTGATTACTCAAAAATCCAACAATCATGTGAAATTGGTGGTTTACGATACCAGCTCTGCTTCTTCTAATAAAGTCATTGCTGAATTGGAAGAGAGTTTAGATTCCTTGGTGTTCAACGTTAGAGAAGGTAATGATATCTTTAAGCTGTCGCCGCAAGGTCAAGTTCGTATCACTGCTGAATTCAAACCTCTTTCCCTATCTGATGTGTCCGGTTCTGCAAACTATGTTCCTCCAATTGGTGTCATTAGGCTACATTTGAGAGAAGCTAAGGATGTTTTGAACTTGGAAGCCATTGGTAAAGTTGATCCTTACGTTAAAGTGTTGTTGAACAGCAGATTGAAATATCAAACAGCTTTCCACCCTGATACTTTGAATCCCGTCTTCAACGAAGTTTTCTACTTACCGATCGTGTCAGAGACACCACATCTCACTTTGGAGTTGATGGATGATCAAAAGGTGGGTAAAGATCGTGCCCTGGGTTCCGTTTCCACTGAAATCAAAAAAATCATCAAGAAAGGTCCAAATGGCGCCTACTTGTTCTATGACGGTTCCGAAAAGATCTTGTCTCAAAAATTGCAACTTAAGAGCAAGAAACCAAAAGGTGATATCTTTTACTCAATCTCATTCTTACCTGCCATTCCTGTGTACTCGGTCACTGAGTTGAAAGAATTGGAACAGAAGAAGGAGAAGTTTGCGGCTAAGTCTAAGAAACAAGAGGAAGAATTTGCTGCTTGGGAGGAATTGTACAAGAAGAATCCAAAAGATTATGAATGGATCGAAATTCAAGATCTTGAAGAAGAGGATGATGGTACTGCTAAAGAGAAATTATCTTTAGAACAATTATTAACTTACAGATCAGGTACTTTGGGCTTCCATATTGACAGTGGTAAAGTCAAGAAACCCGAATCTTTCATTCAAGTTCTTTTTGATGATCTAGCACCTCCTTCGTTTGTCTCCTCCAGAACTTCTGCCCGCAGTGTTCACCCAGAGGTGGGTGATGCGTTCATCCGTGACCTGCCAAACTCCAAGATTATCTTCAGAAGCACCAAGAAGGCCAATGTCAAGGAAGCCGGTCATATCATTGAAGAGTCCACTTACAATACTGTTGATTTATTGAAGAAAGGTTTCGAAAATGCCACCAATGTGCAAATTGGTTCCTCTAGTCTGAAGATCAGATTTGAATACATTCCATCCGCCATCAAATTACCGCCATCTGAAACCTTGTTGGACACTGGTAGAGCCCAAGTTGAATTCTTGGATGCTGAGGACTTGATTGCTGCTGACCGTAACGGTAAAGCTGATCCATACGTCACTCTGAAACTTGGTGATGTCGAATTGTTCAAGTCAAAGGTTGTCAAAAAGACTTTGAACCCAACTTGGAACGAAGGTACAACAGTGCCGATCCCATCTAGATCCAGATCAGAGATTCAATTACAAGTTTATGATTGGGATAGAGCTGGTAAGAATGAATTGATTGGTGAAACGAAATTGGACATTGCTGAAGTTAAGCCATTGACAGCAGAAACTGTCACTTTCCAATTACAACCTAAGGGTACCGTTCGTGCCAGAGTCATCTTTGTTCCAGAATACATTCGTCCTAAGGTTGGTGAAGCTGAATTTGGTATTGGTCTATCTATGATTGCTGGTGCACCATTGAAGGGTGTTGGTGCTGCTGCCTCATTGGCCACCGGTGTTGCTGGTGCCGGTGTTGGTGCCGTTGGTAAAGGTGGTTCGTTGTTGAAGGGTGTTTTGGTCGGGAAGAAGTCAAAAAAGTCTATGGATCAACCAAGAAAGTCCGTTGATAATTACTCCAGCGATGTCCAATCCTTGAGATCTGGCGCTTCCAAATCACGAAACAACTTGAATGGCTCTAGCGATGAGGGTGCTATTGCTGTTGCTCAAAAGCAACACTCAAGAACGTCATCCCAGGTCTCAACTTACACCACTGCTGCCAAAGGCAAGAAATCTGCCGAAGCTCAGTTGACTATCCGCTCGGGTACTAATTTGGGTAATCAAGCCCAATTGAGAATCTCTTTGGCCATCAATGACAAACTGAAGGAGATTTATCACACCAAGAACGTCAAATCTAGCAGTGGTGTCATCAGATGGGAAGAAGAAACCTCGTTCGATGGTCCAGTTGATGGTGAAGTTGTCTTTGGTGGTGTCATCCACCACAAGTTCTCCAAGGATCAAGAATTGGGTACTGCAAAAATAAAATTAAGTGAAGTCATTGATAACCCTCGTGATATCACTCTTGATTTGGGCCAAGGTCAAATTGTCGTTGGCTTCAGATACAGTCCTGAACCTGATGACGATGGTGAAACTCCCCCTCCTGAAGATTGGTGAACGACTTAACCGATTTCACCGACCTTTGAAAAAGATACTTCGGTCGTTTTTTGTTTTGTTTTGAATGATATATAATACTAAGTCATCACGATGTAGTTATTGTGGACATCTACATTTTGGGCACAATTCTAATGCACGATTTGATCTAAATCCAAGATTAGAACTTTATCAAAAGGAAACATCCAGACATCACAAATAAAATGTTGCCGCGAAATCGTTCTGTAAATGTGTCTCATTAATTTTTCAGGCGTTTTGCAAGACAGTCACAAAACTTTCTACTGGGAACTTCGCGAAATTCTGTGGAGAGGGTATTCAGTAATTTTCAGACTGTTCTCTCTTCTTAGTTCGGCAGAGAGAAAGTAATTTTCAGAACATCATTTTCTCAAAGCCCTAAACATCCGAACACCACGACTCGCACTTCGAGGTTTTCAATGTTGAAAATTAATCAAGCGTATTAACATAGTATCATAGAACGGTCCTATTAAACACATACTTGAAAATGAGCGCCCAATTAGTGAGTGGAAAGCATGCCAGTGTGTCAGAGAGTATTGAATGAACCATATGTGTCGTTTTGAGCGTCCTTGAAGCTGAAGTTTTCCAGATATACGAGATGTTGAACTATTGATGAAATGTTGATGATAATTCCTAATGCACTCACGCCAGAAGACAAGCTGTGAAATCCAAAGGGAAGCAAGAATCACCGCATATCATCCCATCCCATGGAAATCTCATTGTGACTGTTTATTTGTTCAATTTCGATCTGACGTTTGATCTAAACCCCAGGACCATGAAGTACTAACTAACACCCAGGCTCCAAAATGGTATCCAGCTGAAGACGCTCCAGTCCCAAAGCAAACCAGAAAGACTGCTCGTCCACAAAAATTACGTGCCTCATTAGTTCCAGGTACCGTTTTAATCTTGTTAGCTGGTCGTTTCAGAGGTAAAAGAGTTGTCTACTTAAACCACTTAGAAGACAACACCTTGTTAGTTTCTGGTCCATTCAAAGTTAACGGTGTCCCATTACGTCGTGTTAACGCCAGATACGTCATTGCCACTTCTACCAAAGTTGACATTTCCTCTGTTGACGTTTCCAAATTCAACGTTGCTTACTTTGCCAGAGAAAAATCATCTAAATCCAAATCTGAAGCTGAATTCTTCGGTGAAGGTGCTAAGAAAGAAATCAAAGCTGACAGAATCGCTGACCAAAAGACCGTCGACGCTGCTTTATTAACCTCAATCAAGAAAACCCCATTATTAAAAGAATACTTAGCTTCTTCCTTCAGTTTGAAATCTGGTGACAGACCACACCTATTAAAATTCTAAGTTAACCTTGGAATTAAGATAGAATCCATACATCATAACTTGTGTAATAATTCGGGTAATTGAAAGATATATTTTATTCGTTTGTTATATGAATGAACTAATGTGAAAACCGGGCCTTTTGGAGGATTGTAGCTGACTGTTCCAAGACTCTTCAGACTCTTTAGACATTCCTTAGACACTCTTTAGACACTCCTTAGACACTCTTTAGACACTCTTTAGACTCATTGATGACTCTACCGTCATTACGTAATCATGTAGGGTCTGAATGTTGTAAAATTTTCGCGGCTGAATTCTAATATGGCTATAAGTCCCCATTTTGCCACTTCAACTACAAGTTTCACCCCCTAAAGGCGCCGCAAGACTGGTGATTTGTACCACATCACTGCTAATAGATACACCACTGTATTATCCATTTGAAATATTGGCACTCCTACTCAGATTAGATTGATTTGCTTGTGATTTGACTGTCATCATCAACCCGCTATTTATTTATTTAACATATTCTGTGTCACGTCACGCTGCAGAATGGGTGATCTGCATGAAGGCTCAAAGAAGAGAGACGGTGGGAAGATGGAATCCAAGGGTGGTACCACAAAGAGAAGAGCTGTTGCCTGCAAATCGTGCCATGGGCTCAAGGTGAAGTGTATTCCATCAAACCCGGATGATCTTGCGTCACCCTGTATACGCTGCTTGAAGACCAAAAAAACCTGTGAGATCGATCTGAATCACTCTAGAAAGAAGAAAAGACCAGATGATAAAGTTGCTGAATTAGAGCAGCAAGTATCCAAGTTGAAGAAACAATTGAAGAACCAACAAAGTGCTGCTAAGTTCACAAATGACTCCCCAATATCATCCTCGAATGATAGCTCCGAAACCAACAATGGAGGCTTCAGCAACTATGGCGATTACTCACCTCATTACTACCAGCAAAACACGATAAGCCAACGTTCAGGCTCAAGAAACTTAGAGTTTGTTCCAGACTCAAGATCATCTGAACTTCCAGCTGATGAAAATTTGACTAGAGCACAACAGATTACCAAACTAATGGACCCGAACATACTTATGGAGATCTCCCACAGTGTCACATCTACTGCTGAAAGAAGGTTGGATAAGATTCGTAATGCTCCTATCGATGTCATTGATACCGGTCTTCTATCCCTCGAAGAAGCCAAAGTCAAATTGAGCCTTTATCATAAATCGATCTTTACCATGTTCCCACTAGTCAAGGTCCCAACAGATTTCGACTCCTTTAGAAAGAACAGCCCACTATTGTTCACAACTGTTATGGCCTTGACAGGTCTCGTTCAACCAGATTGTAGCGAAGCTGATGTCGATAGAGATGTTGAACTGGAGACAATCTCATTGAGGCAAGTGATCAATGAGTTGTTGCTAGTCGGTACCAAAACCACAGAACTATTGAAATGTTTGACTCTACTATCAGTCTGGTATAATACACCCGAGTTATTCCATCACCGTCGTTACCATATCATTTCATCATTATGTATCAATATGGTTCAAGATTTAGGCCTGACGGGCCGTCCATACTATGTTGTCAACAAACAAGAGGGTTCGTTCAGTCGAAGCACGCTATTAGAAGACCCTCAGAAAGATGAGTATAGGTCACTAGTACTTGGCGTCTACAGCTCCTCACTGGGCTACTGTCTTTTCTTGAGAAGAAAACTACAAGTTCACTGGAGTCCATACATGGAAGAGAGTTATCAACATCTGAAGACATGTGAAAACGAGGACTTCAAGAACATTGCCGTATTTGCCAAATTGTGCTCTGTCATGGAGAGAATCAATCTGCATGTTGATGTTAAGGATGAAACAAACCACTTGTTGATCGAGTACTTGAAACAGGAAATCCAAACCTACAAGGATGAACTAACACTTGACAAAGATCTTGTTGCTGGGTTCACTGCCTCTGTTGAGGCCTATCTATATTCACAATTCAAGACAAAGGAGTATACTTTGAAGTGCCATGATGCCACTTCAAGATGCATTGTTCATTTCGGGAGATTATCACCTGATAAGAAAGCAGGTATTCCAGTTTTGATATTTGGGAGATTGATGTATTGCTTTGCGTTGCTATTAAAATGTTCCAATATCTTAAAATTGCGCTTCGATTACCATTCCTTTAAAGTACTGCTGGATTCTCTGAAGATTTGTTGTGAAAAGTACAAGAAGAATCATATGCTGATCAAATTAAGATTGTTATTCTACTTCTACTTGTCCACTTTTGCTAGAAATGAGGACGTTTTCAACAACATTGTCGAAGTGCCATCCTCTGAGGCAGTAGTTAAGGCCGTTAAACTTCCAGGTTCAACTCATACTGGCACACATCCTCTTCACCATATTGCTCAACCCCACTCACAATCCCAATCACAACACCCTCCTGGTAGCCATATTTCTCAACAAGCTGAACAGCCAGCAACACAGCAACCACAACCTGTAGCACAGGCAATACTACATAATCCTTCTTATCCAGCAGCTATTGATTCGACTCGGAAGTTCCCTCCAGAACAGGAGCTGTACCAACCTATTCAGTTCAATGGTGAAATTGGTTCTAATATCCTCAATCCTGTCTCGGATGCCAATACTACCCTAACCAATCACCCTACACACTTTCAACAACCGCAACAACCAATCACACAACAAATATCACAACAACTTCAGCAACTCCCTCAGGCCAACTTCGAAGAAATTCTTGAGTTGAGCACTGACCCTGCTATCCCATATTTAGATGCCCTGAGTAATGAAACCATCAAGGGCTTCAATGAACTACCGAATGACTTTTTAACTAATCAAAACGATTTCTGGAAGATGTTTGATTACAAAGAAGAACAATTCTTTCTATAGAAATTTATAATTCATTAATGTCTAATCCAATCAATAAATTATTATTTCGTATTATGTCCTGATTAGCCTTTCTTATGGCGTGTAATAATGGTACCGACTTGGTTCTTCGCTACAATGCTGAAGATATATCTTAATAATTTGATATTTATTCCTTCTAATATGTCTAAGGAGTAATATCCTTAACTTTACACTTCCAACCAGACTTCTTGTCTAGTAGAGGTAAAGAAGCACCCAAACACCAGCCCAATTCGTTACCAGCAATCTTTTTAGCAGTTCTCAATTCACGGTGTAATGGGATGTCATAACCAGTATGCAATAGGGCGACTTGGAAGGACAAGTCCAAACACCATTGAGGCTCGTCGCTCAATTCCTTTATGGAACCCTCAATTGATGACAGAGCTGAAGTCCATAAAGTCTCACCATTACAAACGACTTTGGCTAATTCTGAAAGCTCTTGTAAAGTGAATGAGGATGGCATACCTAATGGGTTGGTTCTGTCATAAAAATATGAAAAAATGTATAGATCACTTGTTTCTTTGAAAGTACGGACTAATGATGGTTGGTGAACACCGTTAAAAGAACATGGGGCCTTGGTACATTCAGCGTCCTTCTTTAAGATAGATTCAGCCAAGAAACGACACTGAGCACCAGCTGGAGTTTCTGAACCTTTAAAATCAACAGTGTATTTGTCACCAGAGTCCAGTTTGACATCAACGTCCTTGGCACTTAGACCAGGTGGGATACATGGGGAGTCCAAAGTGGCTTTTGCAGTGGAACCTTTGGAGATCTTGCCCTCTTTGATAGCATTTTCTACAATCAATGAGTTGATCTTATTTCTACCAGCCATCAAACCGTAACCCAAATGAGAAAATTGATACAGAGTGAAATCTCTATTACCGAAATCGATCTCGTATTTGTGTTCACCTTCTATCATCTTTTCACCATTCTTGAAGTCTGGTTCAAAGACAATTTGAGTAGAACCACCACCTAGATCAAAGACAGCTGCAGTTGGAAACTTATCGGCAGAACCAATGTTACCTAACAAGTAGTTTGCAGTGATCCAGGCGTAAACACCTTCGTCATCACCGGACATAATTGAGACACCATTGCCTTCAACAACAGGGAATGGATAGTCCTTTTCCAAATGGTCACGAACAGCCTTCAAGATCTTCTGTGATTTCTCTTCGCCTAATAGACGTAAACCGGCAGTGGCCTTTACAGCGACTGGGGTACAGCCCTGTTGCTTTTCAGGAACGGTCTCTAGAGCAATCTTCAATAACGGATCAAGCGATTTAGCAGCACCAGTGGCATCTGTATCAAATGAAGATAGACCAGGTTTCAACATTTCAAACTTTTCAGAGTTCAATTTTGGAGGAGAGTAACAAACGTCGAATTCATAGACGTGAACTCTTGAGCCAGTGGAGCCTGCATCAATCATTACAACGTATTCTGGATCTTTGGTACAGTCGGCAACGGATTTTTGCTTTTCCTTTGGAGCACCATTATCGTCATCTTCTTCTTCAACTGAAGCTTTTGCAGAGCCCTCTTTTTCTGGGACACCATCGTAAATTCTGTTGGAATCCTTGATAGCATCGAAACCACCCTTTCTGTCTGAGCCGGAATCAGGCCTTGGGGCCTCTTTTATTGGGGTATCTTTATCCACGGCCTTTGGATCTTGACCATTGGAGTCCTTTGCGCTCTTTACGTCATCAGCGAACTGTGGTGAAGTCCCAACCTTCTCTTTGGCCTTTGGCTCCTGTTCTTTCTTTGGTGCGTTCAAAGAGTCATCAGCGTACTGTGGCGAGTTCCCGACGTTTTGATTCGGGTTAGGTGGGTAATCTTCAGCAGATAGTGATGACTTGGAAGAGTCAAAGGTCGATTTGGCTCTTTCGATACCGCTCGCGACTTGAGAAGGTGGGGATGTCACCAGGAAAAGCACAATGGCAAAGACGGCAAAGGCCCCAATGATGAAGCGGTAGTTGCGCGCGTTGGGCGACAGAGTGGCGACCATTTTAAGCTAATTCGAGACCTTTTCGTTGTTTGGGAGGTTACGATAAATTTCTGATTTCAGGAAACGCGAAAACGGAGAAAAATACCGCGAAACTGTCTGCGGCGCGTACCAGACCCATAAAAATATTGAACTAAGATCCGTTTAGACCATTTTGTACCATTTTGATAGAGGTGTGCCTTTACAACTCATCACTGCAACGACAAAGACATGTCCAGGAACTCTGATCGGGCTAATACGGTTCTTTTCCGTTACCAGGAGCAGCAGGCTGAGGCACACGGCCACATTGACTATAATTCCACACAGAGGCCTCGGGCCATCAATAAAGTGTCAACTTTGAAAGATGCTGAGAACTGGAGAAAACAGGTGTTGCAGGAGATCAATCAAAAACTTGCAAAGATCCAGGATGAGAAACTATCCAATTACCAGATTCGGGATTTGAACGATGAACTGAATAAACTTATGAAGGAGAAGTACTCATGGGAGTATCACACCTCCAAAAACTTGAACGGCCCAGATTACTTCCATAGCTCGAATGTGATACTTAAGGCCAATGGTGTGATGATCAGAGGCTATTCCTATTTTGGAAGAGCTAGAGAGTTACCAGGGGTGAAGGAATTGATTGCTAAACAAAAACAGAATAAGGAGGATAAAGTGACTAAAGCAAAGACTACAATGACACAATTGCAAAAACTCAAAGAGCTAGAAAGCAGAGTCGGTTTACATTACTATGGGTATATGGATGAAGAGAGCCCAGAGACGCGACAGAGCCCAGAGAGTCAAGTCAATGAGATCTTGGGTTTAGAAACCCATGATGAACCAAAAGTTGATTTGCATGACAAGTTGCTAAAGTTTGAAAGAAGAGCGACAAAGAAGAGAAGCAAGGCACTGGGTGACTCCAAAAAGACTGATCCAGTGCTCATATCCAATGAGCAGCCTGCCACTTTTGAGCAAGTTCAGAAGTATTTGCTGGATAGAAGAAGACAACAGCTTCAAGAGAAGTTTAATATTTGAATGATAACGACCGTTTACATGACAAGTTGTAGTTTCTATGATGCAAAACAAGTCTATATTACTCAACAGTAGACATAACTTTGCTTATCGCTGTTTTGGTGGTCTTCAATTCGACACACGGGCCCCCACGAATTATAGCGCTATAGATCTTTGCTATTTAGCCGAAATGGAATATTTGAAAATCATCAAGATAGAGAGAGAGCCCAAAAAGAGGCAAACAATGAGGTTGCGATCACTTCATTCTTGCTTGACCACTTTTGCGGTGACAAAGAAGTCTCAATAACTCTCTCATCGAATTCCTATACTAAGGGGTCCTTTTCGGTGTTCTTGCTACTATGACTGTTTGACTTGCCATTATTTGAACAGATCTTCTTCAACCTTTTAGGATAACTAATCACAATCAAATTGAATAGAGCTACGGACAAAGATAAACAAGTTGTCAATTAAAACCTTTCATATATACACGCTAATTTCCCAGTTTGATAACCAACATAACTCATCATCATACGCAATTCTATACTCTCATTTCTTCATTAACTATCTAATTCTTTGAATATAACAAATAGACCCAATGGTGATCAAACCTATTTACAAGCTTTCACTAAGTAGGTAACCAAGTCGTTTCTGTCCTTTTCTTTCTTTAGACCACCGAAAGCCATCTTGGTACCTGGGATATATTTCTTTGGGTTTTCCAAGTAATCAGACATGTTTTGTTCAGACCAGACAACACCTTTCTTAATGTTGGCGTCTGTGTAAGAGTAACCTTCAGCTTGACCAGAAGCTCTACCAAAGACACCGTGTAAGTTTGGGCCGACTTTGTGTGGACCACCTTTTTCAACAGTGTGACATTGCAAACATCTAGTCTTGAATAGAGTGGCACCTTTCTTTTCTGAACCTTCCTTGTATGGAGCTGGCATTTTTGTATGTTGTGGATAGAGTCAAGTTTCAGCTGTGAAGGAGGGAAGAAAATGGGAATGCTTTGTTTATAAATGATTTTTGCTGCTCATTTTTTTTAAATGCGTGTGAATGGTTAAAATTTCTCGATTATGAACTCCTGCGCTGTGATTGGCGGAAAGGTCGGCGTGGGAGTCTGGTCGGGCCACCTCGGGAATAGACCTTGCATACTGGTCTCTTGACGATTGGCGATTTCCCAGTTTCAAACATCAAATTTGAAGGACTTCCCGATGCGGTGGCGCTTGCAGAGGAATCAGAAGTTGATACACAATGCCCGAACTCCAAGATCCAGCTTTCAACAGCCACATACAGGCAAAACTCGCTTAGAACGATATCACCGAGATGCTTATTTGGCATGAACTGTGCCTTTTTTGACGTGAGCTTAAATCCACCAGGGCCATGAAGAAAAAGTGAAGAAGTAACAATAGCTACGATTTCAGTCAAAGGCCGAGGGCCCCTTTCAACGAGCTTGACTGGTGCTGGTTTCTGGCAAAAATAAACTGGCCCTAGCGTGTTCTTTATGATGGATATGGGCCAGAATGGTGGTACCACTAGTACTTACGATGTACATTTGTGATAATTATGGCAGTTGTCAAGTGTGACACCTAAGAGAGCTTTCCATATGGTGGGACCCCTTTGATATTGTTCTTGGATCTAGACATATTACAACATCAACCCATCTCATCAAGTTTCGAATAGAAAATATCATTACTCATAAACAACGGCTTTACACCTCGTAATCTCTGGGTTTTGAGGCAACCCTGCACTAAAATCATTAATGTACAAGATCCCCTTTCTATCAACAATGAACAACTGGTGCCCATCGTGACTAAAGCACAAGCTAGCGCTCTCTCTCGCTCTAAATGCGTTACTCACCTGGTCCACAATAACCAGCCTCTTCGAATCCTGGTCCATCTTTGTAGCAAACATTAAGTAAACTGTCCCATTCCTATCTAATAGAGCCACGGAGTCATTACGTGGCGATATTTCAGCCTTATGAATATTGTTTCCAACTTCATCAAGTCGTAAAAGTAACTTTGGTTGCGCGACGTTTTGATAACTTGCACCATGATCCAATTTGATCTGATTATCAATGATGATTGGTGGTGCGTTGAATGCCACGGATGTCACAATCATGAACTTATTATTAGGAAACATCTTGAAATCGGTGATACCCTCGCTCTCCAATGAAGTGTCCAAGGTCCTCATTGACTTCATCACAAGTTTAGGCTTATTGATATCCTTCACCCACACTGTCAGAAATCTCGATTCCAATGCTGTGGAGCATGAGAAGTATGTTGAATCTGAGGAGAAACTTATATGGTTGATGGGATCATGATATGGGAATGTCACAGTGACTGGATCAACATTAATTAATTTCCCCAGGTTTTCCATCTCTAAATTAGGCAATGAGGCTGGCTTGAACTCCAATTTATGCATTGAGACCAAAGCCTGCTCTGAGCCGGTGATTCTATCTTTCCCAGTGATACCATATGCAATGATCTTTGAGTTTGGAGATATGGCAAGGCAACGAATTGGGAAGTTGGAGGCATAGATGTAGATCGGCTTACCACCTTCATTCAAGTCAAACACGCGCAAGATCCCAGCAGTGCCAGATATAACCAATAACGAATTGCTAATGGAACAGTATAGATGTTCCCAGCCAGATATTTCAGATTTCAAAACAGCACTACTTGGATCATTCTCAGGGGAAAACTTCCCACCTCTAATCCCTTCAATACCACCTGTCATTCCTTGAAAGGTAGGACCAAATTCACCCTTGCTGTTCCCAACACAGTATAATTCGGGTCCATTCTTGAAGTTATCCTTATCTGGGACCTTGTAAACTTCCCATTTCTTAGGGCTCAACAATGCAAAGTACTGACAGTTTGGTGAGATGGCCGTGTTAAGAAACGTTCTAGACTTGGTCCTGAAAATCTTGGAATGCGTCTGATATTGGTAATGACGTCTGTATGTAGGGAAGCACTTAACAAATAGGTATTCACGATGTTCTTGCGTAGAGTCGATGGTAGTTTCAGATATGGACTTTCTTGATAATTGGGTAGGAAATTTCGGGATAGATTGTGAAGTTTGGTTCTGTATAGACGATCTTAATGATGAGCCTTGGTCTATGAATGTTAACGTGTTTGATGACAGAGAGGTTGTTTCAATACTGGTCTTATCTATGATAGGAATGGTCTGTTCTTGAGTTTTAGGGATCTCCTCTTCTTGCTGCTCTTTGATAGAATTGGCCACCGAGTAGAATAATGTCATCAATGACTGCTTCTTTGTGCCAACCGTTTCCTCTTCCTCTTCCTCGTCGTCATCCAAGTTGAGCATATTGAACAGGTCTCGCAATGGTTTAACCTCTTTCAATATCTTTGTAGTAGAATGACAAACGGGGCAAGTGAAACTATGCGCATCAGCCTTCAAGCTTAAAGCAAAGCGGTGACTTATGATACAGCCACATGTCAGCATCGTGGCGTCTTTCACTGGCTTTCTCTTGATACCATTCGCTAGATCATGAGATATAGAGTACGGTAGCGTCACCAAGTCCACTAGGGGGTCCTTCACCACGAGACGGTCGTTAGCAAAGAGCTCAGGAGCAGCCGAGTCATAGACACCCCGCAGCGGGTCTTCCTGCATTGCTTCTCAGTTTAACTTCTGCCTTGAAAATGAACCGTGTCGAGTTATATATCAGCTCTTTACAGGTTTTTGAAGAATTCGTATTCACCTAATCACGTGCCATTAACGTGCACGATCACATGACAGAACTTCTGTATAAATAATCTCCTTCATTTACAGTTCAAATCTGCAACTGTTATGCAGTTAATCAACGCCATTACAACTTTGAACAAGTTTCCAGAAAATGGGTACCTGTGTTTTGGGAGAGGAGGCGCGGGAACGGGAGAGGGAGCGGGAGATGTTTTGCCACGCACTGAACTATAACCCACTTCAAACTGCTGTAAACTCTCAACACTGCAACAGAGTCAAAAGATAGGACCGACATAAGCAACTCTGTCAGGAAAAACCTGTTACAACACATTTGCTCACTCCCCATCAGCCTCCAGTATTCTCCTCTCTCATATTTTGTAGTGTATACGTAAAAATAAAGGAGAAGTCTGATGGATCGCAGAAATGCACAGTTGCGAACCTCACCAAAGTTAGTTATGGGCCATGGGCCAATAACACGCGAGGGTTCAACAATCGGAGCCCCAACTCACTGGAACATGGAACTCTCGGGAACGCGACTACCCTTTAATGGGGAAACTCCCTGTACTTATAGTGTCTGGACCAGTCTTTACCCGATATATACGTCTCTACGTTGGACGTAACTTTGAAATTGGCAAGCTGACAAAGGAAATGTAAATTTTCCAGCTAACATCTCTCAGTAGTGTGTTCTAACGGATACAGGGTGATCGTTTGTACCACCCTCAACTCTACGATCTACAATCTTTCAAACCATGCAAAATAATGCCCTAATTCCCATAACCTCCCAAATAAAAATGTAAAAATGCTATCGTCTGTTTCATAAATGCTATAGTTTGACCAGTGATTTCATTAATGCAGAGTGGTAAATGTTCGTACTGTTGGTCAAGTAACAGCAGTTGCAGTTCTTATGATGGATAAAGCCCAAGTCATTGATTGGATAATAACCGTTATCAAACTTCAATGGGGTTAATAACTGACCTTGTAGTTCGTTGAATGGCGTCAGCTTTGGCTTCTTATAAGTTGGAATGACGGCACTGAAGTCATCATAGTCGTTAGAACGCTTATTGGAGTGGACAGTGTTGGCTGAAAGGTCAATAAGTGGTGACTTTGGAGTTAGTGGGTAGTTCATAAATAGCTCCATTGGTTGTTCTTGAGTGTAATGCTCCAATTCTGGGATGAATTGTTGGGGCTGCGATTGTAGTTGCAGTTGTGGTTGTGAATCCCTGTTAATCAGTTCGTATTTGATGGCAAGATTGTAAAGCTGAGTAGACCACTTGTTGTAACTGTCATCCTTTAGAAAGACATTATAGTTGATCTTCTTTAGGATGGTGATTTCACGTTTCTTCAGCACAGGGATGGTCAAAGTGGTAAGATTCTCCCATGTTTTCATGGTGTACGAGGAGTCATCGTTCGACTTGTTGGAGATCATCATCAAGACAACCATTAGCTCAAATAATTCCTTGGAGTTTTTTCTTGAACACCCGCTAAGTAGCTTCTCTCTCGATGAAGATTGAAAGGTCGAGTATTGGACAGTGGAGGACTGGTACAGAGAAGATTTGTGTTTCACCAGTAAGTATAGGTAGTACAGTGAGTGGGAAAGGATATGAGGGTTTAACTTGGTGGTGGCCACAAGGTTGTTTAAGTCAGAGTAGTATGAGTTGATATTATGCAAGTGAGCATTACGCTGGAAATAGATGTTCCAAGATAACCGTATGAATAACTCCGTAGTTAGCTCCATCATGGGCAAGGCGTACTTGCGTATGAGCTTGACGATTAGTTAACGTTTAACATTATAAATTTTCAATGACAATTCCAAAAGTATTTAAACCTCGTCTACAAGAGAGACCTTTCTTTATTTGATGCAGGTAGAAGCACAATTTGTTATGTGGGCAGCGATTCTGTGTCCCTGACCGGACATATTTTTTTGCACTTTTCCTCAAGTTCCAGGTCTGGACTGGGAAGGAAAAAGAAACGTGGCAGCAGACTCTACAGGCTGTTAGTAATTTGGTTCAAGACAGTGGGACTTGGGAATGGAAGGTCTAGGGAAAGAGAGGATATTTCACCAGGAGGGACTGCGACTGGCTACACAACTTCTGAAACAAACAAGACTCAGTCCTAGAACACATCTACAGCTCCTTTCGCAGGCCAATCCCTTCATAGAGGCCCAGGCGCAATAGGCTCCAGTCTCCACTTGTCATTCACTCGTCATTCGGTGTATAGTTCTTGGGCCAATCAGTATGATATTTTTCAAATGGTGGAAACGCGAAGGAATCGCCACCAAAAAAGCAACTTATTAGGCAGAGGCACAGTGCATCATTTCCTCCCTGGTGCTGCTCTCAATGACCTGACTATGGCTGTGCGCCCAAATACGGGCGCAGAGTTTCTGGGTGGTAGCTCTTCTCCACTCAGTGTATGCTACAAATAGCACTAAGGGAGTATGTATAGGGGAAGTGTAAAAGCCCCAAGCAAAAGCCGAGTCCAACAAACACCACGAAGCAACTACACCGTTGGATTTGGGGGAATAAAAAACTTTAACATTAAAGCTCCTCTCAGGGGCTTGCGAGATTACATTTCTCTCACAAGTTATAGCATGGGAAATCCCCTTTCACCTTCTTTTTGGGGCTTTCAACAGTTTAATTGGCATTGGGCCGTTAATTTTTCTCTTGTCTCCCTTATCCGTTGCGTTTTGGGACTTTTTGCTTCAAAAAGAAATCAACAGGGAAAGCTAAACCTGAAAGATTGGCAGTTTTAGGCCGCAATTTGGCATACGTACATTTAGGCAAATCAGGATTTTTATCTTTTCTCATCATGAAACGTTTACCGTTAGAGTTGTTCTCATATCTTTAAAGGACTAGAGTAGCATTGGAAGGGGGTTAGTGCTATGAGCCTTAAACTCTAACATCCCCGTCCCCTAGACCTCAACGATATTACTGCAAACCTTTATATGAGACTATCGGCCAAAGTTCAAGGTCGGATCGGAGTCCCTGGAAGTCTCACTTTCAGCTGTTGCTCCCGTTGCCAGAGTGGAAAAGAACAAAGACGCCTACCGAAACTTGCATAAAATTTGCAAACTTCCATTTTAATCACCTTAAATCAGTAGAATGGGCTCAGGCAACTTGTTGCTACTCCCCATCAGAATTAGAGACAGAAAGAAAGCATACCAAGGAGTGGAAAGACACTTTTCCTATTGGTCTTTAATCTCTGAGTCTTTGCAATTTCTCGTCTTTGATTCGTGTGTTGGAGAGCTGCCATTCCCTCGCGGGTCAAACCGTACAGAGAGCTTACGACGATTAGCGAAAGTTGGGCTGGAACCTTCCCGCCTTCCGTTGGTTAACCATCTTAGCACATCCTCTACTGGGTCCTCTCCTATTTCTTCATGCTTCAGGCTTCTCGTCTTTCTCTTACATTATTCCTTGTTTCTCATTCCTGTTTCATCTCGCTCAAAATTTGCTTATCCTGGCTCATATACCCATGGTTTGCCTCGAGATCTTAAGAAACTATGCACTCGCGCTTACCTTCCAACTTTACTATGCACTCAGTTTTTGAGATATTAATCAAGTTGATTGACTGTCTATCTCGGAGTTGAGAAGAGCTTTTCAAGTATGTGAAACTGCTTTGGACTCATTCTGGCTGAGAGTTGTTGTATTCGTAGAAAGGCTGGTCCAGTGTTGCATCAACAAATTCGCGGCTGCACTACTTTTTTTCTTCTCTTTATTGCTCTTTTTGCTCTGCTTCTTCATCTCCACACGCAAATTGGAACTTGAGCTTTACACTGTGGGCTCCCTGCTTGTCCATTTCACAGCCAGTCCCAGCAACAATCCCCTCACTTCTCATCGCTTCTCAGACCACTCCAACATTAAACGATGAGGGATCTCACTGTTGGACAAGTGATACGGACCTCGTTGAAACCCATCATCAAGATC
>JAKTWU010000256.1:0-44413 GCA_030582435.1 Taiozyma onychis
ATGATAGATTACATTGAGTATAACCGAAGCCCTAAAGGTGGTTTGATCTGCCCGTCTAGCCTCCAGCTTCAAACGCGTTTTTAATTCGGTGCTGGCACCTAGTAATACATCGAATCTATAAATCTTCCAACGGTGATGAAGAGGCGTGGTTAAGGTGATCTAATTGCAAGAAAATACTTAGTGGTAGTATAACTAGACTACCCAGCTGCCCAGGCACTCTTCATGACTGTGTTAGAGCTTCAATACAGTTTCTTTTTCATTTAGCCGTATTCAGTGTTTCATTTAACGTACCTTTCGCTTGCCCTTCGCTTATATACCAGCATGTAGTTTGCTAGCTTCGTCGATGAAGTATTTTAGAACTAGAGAGTTGGGAAGAAAGAGAAAAAACCTGACAAGAGGATTTGAATGTCTGAGAGAAGTCTGGATGCTCATGGAGGTTGGACACATATATTTAGGTGTCCGTCATAAGAGTAGTACTGTTTAGTGGCGAGAAATGAGGATATATATTGGGCGATACCCGTGGCCATGACATTCACCGTGGCATTTTAGCTCATATTTTGCGATTATTGGAAATCGAGGATAAACAGTTTTGAAATTTAAAACGAAAAAGAGAATAGGAGATTTGGAAAGAGAAAAAGCCACAAAAATCGAAAAACAGTAGAAAAAGCGGGATCCAGGGGGGGTTTACTGAGATGAAGGATGTATTAGAGAGCTGAATTACGATTTGATTCCAAAGATCGGTGGGATTTGTGTTTTTGTGTGGCTTTTTGTGTCTTTTTGTGTTCTTCCCACTTTCCTTAAACCATTACAAGGCTCGCTTTAAAAAACCCAAACTACTGGTGAGCTTATATCAGACCAAGCTCGGCGTAGTCACTAAGTTCTTAGCCTCTCTCTTTGAAACATCTTTGTACGCTTTCACAACTTCAATATTGATTACAATCCTTTTACAGTGTTCAAGACATCAAACTTGAATTTACCTACATGGTTAACTGAGTAATAGCTTCAATACTTCATTTAATAGCAGTTTATATATTTCCAGCTTATCAATATAGTCATCGTCTCTCAAGTTGAAGTTTGATATAATCTCTTTGAATTTAAGATAATAAATATCAAACTCCACCATGTATAGGAGTGCTGAAGTAAGCTATTCAAGTCTCTTAGTCGATGAAGTCTTGCAAAGGTGACACTTGCTTTTCTTGGGCATATAGTAACTCACATTCAAACGTCAAGTTAATTGATCAGACATTAAGATTCTCTTTGGGCAGAAAGCTAGCAGGATAGTATTTCTCTATTCAACAACTGAATCAGGAATCCCGCATGTCAACTGATGGTGATGTTGGATTAGAGCTTCAGGGTAGCCATGTAGTAAAAACTAGCGTAATTACTTAAGATATAGGTAGGTAGAAGGAATTTAGGGGACAGCTTCTGTTCCTAACAAATGTGTTAGGTTGCAAGAATAACCCCTAGTAAGACCAAGTTCATAAAAGCTGATGCTCTCTAGTGTCTCAGAGCCTGTTCCATGCCCTAAGCATCCTGTCTCAGACTGTAGATAAGATATCACTTGCCGCCTAGACCGAAATGAGGCAAGGTGTGAGGCAATTAGTATCAATCAGCTATAATCTCACCACCATACCTTAGTGCTGGAGTTGTATGGTGAACGAGGTCATCCCTACATCAACCAGAAAAAAAGTTTCAAGTGTGTTTGCATAGTGAAAGTAGTTCTGAGTTTATGAATTTTGGTTGGAACTCTGCTGAAGTGAAACAATGCACTTGATAAAGAGTCAAACCAGCCAAAGTAAAGAGCCTTTTCTGGTTCGCTGACTGTTTATAGACAACAAATCAGGCCAAGTGCGTATCCCTGTTGTATGCATGTTTGCTGCAAGAAAACATGGGATATTGACATTTCAGATCTATGCCCAATAGTTAAACAGGAAAAAAGAAGGAAGACATTGGCTAAAATGCTTTAATACCCCAGAACTTGAGTTCATTTTATTAATAGGACAAGACATCAGTAACTGCAACTCACAGTTTATCACTTCGCTACATGGCTCCTCAATCATCAAATATTGCACCTGTATCGACAATCTTGTCCAGAGAGGACCTTCCATGGATCTTTGACAATGTCAACGAAATCATTTCTAACCACAACAAAACTGGAGAAACCATCAATTTGGTGTACAACTACAATTCTGGATTCACCATTGTTGGAACTGAATGCATACCACTTGACACAACAGTCAGAACAGGTCCAGGTCTAGCTATTGTTGAAGCTATACATCGGAATATTGGTCCACAGATAATCATCAATCTAGCAGCCGATGAGTCAGCTTATCAACGCACATTTGGTTCTGAGTCTCAAAGTTATTGGTCTTCTACAGAGGTAAAAGAGTATTTGAATGGTGATTCTGGTGATGTCGGGCTATTCTTCATGGAGGACCAGCCAATAAGTAATAACTCAGAGAATTTCTAGACAAAAAACGATCAGTATGGACTGTGTTTCATATAGTCGTATATGGGTATGGGTATGGGTATGGGGTGAGAAGATGTAAAGCGGACGAGTGACTGAGTAAAAGAAGGGCCAATTTTCGTCTCTTTTCTAGTTGCTCAATCAATTAAATTCATATTTTGCTTACACTCTTTCGGCTAATTTTCGGTTAAATAAGGCACCTTGTTGTCTGTGTGGTGCATAACAAGATCTACTAATGGCAGGTTTCTGGGGATTTTGAAAATCGAGTAACAAGACAGAAAAGATCTTTGATAAAGGGGTAAACAACAAGCTAAAAACCAAGCACAGAGACTCAGTCAGAGCTATCAGAGCTATTGTAGAAGAGAAGAAAGCAGTATGGCTTCTATTATATCTCCACAGGTGCGTCTTTTGGGTGGTTTGAGATCGGGAAAGTTACTGACATGCTAAAACAGGGAAGACTTAAGGTCTCACTAAAGATGGCTATCAGTAAACTTAGATTCACACAAACAAAGAGGAACGCATTAGCGAAGCAACAGAGAAGACAGGTGAGTACAGTTGATTGTTGGAATTAGTGAATAATTACTAACATTGGGCAAGATGGCTGAATTGCTAGGTCTGGGAAAAGAGGAAAGTGCCAGAATCAGGGTGGAAAACATTGTTAGGGAAGATATATACATCGAGCTTTTAGAGATGATTGAGCTTTATTGTGAGCTACTTCTTGCAAGAATTGCCCTGTTGGAGAGAAAGGAATGTGACCCAGGTTTAGAGGAAGCTGTGAAGACAATTATTTTTGCTGCTCCACATTGTGACATTAAGGAGCTTCTGACCATTAGAGATTTGCTAGCACATAAGTTTGGTGCTGAATTCACAAGATCTGCCATTGAAAACGAAGACAATATCGTCCCCGAGAAGATCACTAAGAGAACATCAGTTGAGGCCCCATCTCAAGAACTGGTTACATTATATTTGAAAGAAATTGCCAAAGCATACGATGTCCCTTTCAGTGAACTAGCTGATGAAGAGTTAGACTTTTCGGATCTGGATGACGATAATGAGGATGACGGCGGTACAGGGTTCAATAAACCAATAGAATTAGAGGACCCAATTGCTGAGGAAGCAGAACGCCCCGCATCAACACCAAGAAAGTTGTCTGCTGCCAACCTACCGGACCCATCTGCTGAAGAAAAATCACCTATTCAAATACGACCACCTCATAAAACCAGTGATAACCCACACCCTTCAGTCAAGATTCCTTCAGAAGTTGCTAAAAGCGTTAAGAAGAAGAGAAACAGTGATGGCACAAAGCCTAAGAACAACGATCAAGACGATCTGGATTCATTAAGAAAGAGATTCGAAGCCTTGAAGAGGAAATGAAGACTAATACACGCACTGAGACTCTCAAAGGGAATGTTCTCGTGTACTATCTCTCTATAGCTCTGCCATTTTGTAACGGGTAAAAAAAAGCTTATCTCGAGAAACATACAAAATGTCTTGAAGAAAACGCGGAGTAAACAAAAAGATTGACACTGAAAGTTGACACCAAAAAGGCCCCTCAAGCAGCTTGTCTCCATGATTTCCAGGTTATTTGCTTCGTTCTGGTTCTTCGGGCTGATCAATAATGTTCTTTACGTTGTCATTCTGTCTGCAGCCGTGGATCTGGTGGGGCCATTAGTTCCTAAATCAACTGTACTGTTAGCTGACATTCTCCCTGCATTTCTTGTGAAACTGACAGCACCTTTCTACATTCACAAGATCCCATACGGTGCTAGGGTCGTGTCGTTGATTGGGCTGAGCGTTGTTGGTATGTTGTTTGTCACTTACGGCTCCATTTCATCTCGTTTATTCGGTATTGTGCTCGCTAGTTTGAGTTCGGGTTTAGGTGAATTGACCTTCCTACAATTGACGCATTTCTACAAAGACACGTCTCTGAATGGATGGAGCTCGGGTACCGGTGCTGCTGGACTTGTGGGCAGTGGTGTTTATCTAATGCTGACCACAGTTTTGAAAGTCAGTGTAAGAAAGTCTTTGCTTCTTTTCACAGTGTTCCCAATTGGATTTCTATCCTACTTCAGACTACCGGAGATTGACACTTATCAAAGAATCGAACAGAATGAAGATACCAGTTACGAGTTAACTGAAACGATTAATATGAAAGAGCATATTATGGAAACGCTGAAAAGAGTAAGTGGGCTGTTCAAACCTTTTATTATCCCATTATCATCGGTCTATTTCTCAGAATACTTGATCAACCAATCGGTGGCCCCAACATTATTGTTTCCTATAGAATCGTTACCATTTGAGAAGTATCGTGATATTTATGTTACATATGGTACCCTTTATCAAATGGGTGTCTTCATCTCGAGATCTTCAGCTTCAGTCGTCAGAATCCACAACCTATACATTCCATCAATTCTGCAATTTCTAAACCTGGTAATACTCATATTGCAGTCATTATTCTATTTCATTCCAAGTGTATACATCATCATGGTCATTATATTTTATGAAGGACTATTAGGTGGTGCTTCTTATGTCAACACTTTCATGAAGATCATTGAAGTGGTCCCCGATGAGGAAAGGGAGTTTGTTCTAGGGACTGCCACCATGGGGGACTCATTTGGGATTCTGCTTAGTGCCTTCCTTGGGTTATGGTTAGAGCCTAAACTATGCGGCTATCAAGTTGATCATGGGAGGGATTGGTGTAGAGCTCACTAGGTCTTCTTTTTGGTGGTAATTCCCAGTTTCTTTTTCTTTGGGCCAATCTTGATACTTTTCACCTCAACCTTTGGGGTGAACAATGGCTTCTCATAGTCAGATTCATCCGAGCTAGAACCGGGAGTCAAGTCGTCGGTAGTTTCTGTGGTTCCTTCTTCAGAAACTGCATCGTGTTTACGCTTCACTGTATTGAATGCCTCTCTGGCTAATCTTTCATCTTCTTCGTCTTGTAGTTTTTGTTGTTGCAGGGCTTGTTGCACTTTCTTCTCTTCTATCTGTTTCTGTATCTCGGAGTTTGTCAATGATTCATTGAGTTTCTTGTTCTTCTCCTGTAACTCGTCTAATTCATCACTGATCTCTTGTTGCCTTTTCAAGTTGTTCATTTTAGCTTCAAGTTCTTCAAGTGTAGTCTTTTTGTTGTCTTTTTCCAATTCTTTTAGTTTCTCAGTTTCCTCTTCTTTCTCTAGTCTTGATAGAGTTTCTTCCAAGGTCTCATCTTTCATTATTTCGTTTGTGTTTCCTCGGTCATAGTTCTTTTTAGCACCAAATTCGATCACGTAGTCAGCACTCTTAGGATCAGTTCTAAACAAGATCTCACTTGCACAGCGTGGACATTTGATATGAAATCGCACAATCTTCATTCCTAGATACGTCTGTGTAGTGTTCTCCTTTCTGGCGTTGAACTTTCTGGACTTTGAGATGTATTCGTGGCAGTTATCGCACTTCATTGAGAATGGAGTCATTAATCTAACTGTGGGTAAACTAGCAGACCCTGTCTTCACTTTCTTTTTCTTTTTGACAATTTTGGACGGATCAAAGTCCGGTGGATAGTACTTATTGATGACCTTTCTCTCGGACATTGTAGACGGCTGAAAGACAGTGAATTTGGAGCTTAAAGTGGCGCATTCCTTGCCTTTTCATCATCTCATCACAGTTATTTTTCTATTTAATATTCGAAGTTTGGCGCAAATTCGCGGAAGAAATTCTTCTTTAGGTCAGTTCCCCGTCAAACGCGCATATACTTTTCGCAAATGACGTAAAAAACTGCCAAAATTTTCTGAAAGGCAAAAAAAGAAACTCTCTGAAGAACGTTGAAATGTTGAGTTCCAAAACATACAACAGAAGAGACATCGCACGTCAAAAAGTCACTCAAACGGCTCTTTCTCTGTTTCCAGGCACTTTTCATCTGCGAACAAGCCTCACAAGATCACCACCCAAAGATCCTGACTGTGTCCCTCTTCAACGAGTTGCTCGATTCTAAAGTCATCTGCACAATAAGGGTCCCTTGGAAATCTCTTGATCCACTGACAATTACACAATGAGGACACAGGCTCAAGCACTGGCATTCTGCTCAGTGCTCTTGGCACTGATATGCGACGTGTCAGCCATCTGGATGGACCCGGACAACATCACACAGGTGAACGAGGTATGTGGTGTGGTTGCTGATGGTTTACTTGATTACAGAGACTATAGTAAAGGTATTGGTATGTTCAGTTCTCCATACTATTGGTGGCACGCCGGTGGTGCATGGGGCTCCATGATTGATTTCTGGTGGTACACTGAAAACGACACTTATGTCAACTTGACCTCCCAGGCACTACTGGCCCAAGTTGGTGACAACAACGATTATGTCCCAATCAATCAATCCACTACTGAAGGTAACGATGATCAAGCCTTTTGGGGGTTAGCTGTCATGGCTGCCACTGAAAGAAACTTCCCAAATCCACCAGAAGATCAACCACAATGGCTATACCTATCCCAGGCCGTGTTTAACACCATGGCTTTAAGATGGGACGCCGATAGCTGTGGTGGTGGTTTGAGATGGCAGATCTTCCAATGGAACTCTGGTTATGATTACAAGAATTCCGTTTCTAATGGCTGTTTGTTCCAAATGGCTGCTAGATTGGCTCGTTACACTGGTAATGACACTTATGTCGATTGGGCTGAAAAAATCCACGATTGGTTATATGATGTTGGTCTGATCCATGAAAGTGATTGGTACTTCGTTTACGATGGTGTTAGTGTCGATGACAACTGCTCCACTATCACCAAGCTACAATGGACTTATAATCAAGGTTTAATGATGTCTGGCGCGGCTTATCTATGGAATTACACCCAAGAAGAAGTGTGGAGAAATAGAACTTTGAGATATCTGAAATCTTCTCAGGTTTTTTTCAACCAATCGGTGATGTACGAAGCTGCTTGCCAAGGTTCAGGCAACTGTAACAATGATCAACGTACTTTCAAGGCTTACTTTTCCAGATTCTTAGGCTTGACTGCTTACATGTTACCGGAAACTTTTGACGATGTTTACACATACATTGAAGCTTCTGCTCGTGCAGCTTCTTCCTCATGTTCAGGTGGCACTGATGGTCACACTTGTGGCTTGAATTGGCTGCAACCGGGTGGTGGTTGGGACGGTTACTATGGTCTAGGTGAACAAATGTCTGCTCTTGAGGTCATGCAAAACTTAAGAATTAGAGATAGACCAGCTCCATACACCGCTGATACTGGTGGTACTTCTCAAGGTAACCCAGCTGCCGGTACTGAAACCACATCTACGAACTTGTCTCCATTGACTTTGGATAAAGGTGATACTGCTGGTGCGGCTATCATCACTGTGGTTATTGGATTCTCAATTATTGGGAGTGCTCTATGGATTTTGTTATGATTGGGTTTCGAGTTTCTAAAGTTTTTTGTAAAATAAATACATTCTGTTCGTTCAATTTAAACATAAAGTCGTATGATGCATTGTAGGCACTGATTAAAAGCAACATAAATTGGCCAAGTTGGAACTTAGTTTAGCTTCCCTATTCCACCATTTCTTGATCAGCCTGATAACAAATTCAACATCTCCATCAGAATAGGGATCTAGTCCCATTTCATAAATATCAGAATGACTGAAAACCACTGTGTCAACCAAATCAGAATCCTCAGTATCCTGGGGATTCTCACCATTGACAATATCTGAAACAGCTGTGAATAATCGTTTAGTCATGCTATGGAAATAACCCACAACTAGCAACGCATTCTCAATTTCACCTCTTTCTTCATCTATGAGAAGCAAGTTTTCATAATCTTGTTCTAGTTCCACAGGATTTTTTTCACCTGCTGAAGCCCACCAAAAGAAGCCTGACCATGCTAATTCTTTCCACGAGATTGGCTCAGTGACTTGACTCCACCATTGTACTTCAAATAATTGATCCAGTTCATTAGCATTGGGGTTTGAATAGAGGTTCAATTCTTTTGTGATGATCTTGAAACGTTTTAAATCACGTTGTGAGGCCTTTGTCCGAGGAGACTTGTTTGCGCCCTTTCTGGATTGTGAAGACACTAATGTTGGAATCTTGATATCATTTTGGCGATCTTTGAACTTGACAGATAGATCGTATAATGCGTCTTTGAATAATAAGATCTCATCGGTTGAGGAAGCAATGAAACCTTTCTCTACATTTTTCAGCTCAATAGATTTAAGCCAATCAATGTCGTTGACACCGACTGAATAAATTGGTTGCAGGAATTTCAAGTTCTTGGTGTCGATGGAGGACCCACTATCAGACAGAAGAGCGGTGATGTCTTGAGGAATGATGGATAGGATGGATAAGCAGTATGCGAATGCAGAATTTTGTTCAATCGAAGGGGCATCAAATAGTAGCAATCTCTCTCTTAACAGAGCTGATCTCCATATAGGGAATATAAGTGGGCCCGCTATCTCTAAGAATTGTGGAAGTTTCAATAAATAATGATGACTATGATGGTTAGTTATTAGGTCTGATTGATCAGCATTACTAAATGTTCTGATTTGTGGAGATGGTGATTTCAAGATGTGTTCAACAGAATTTGTCAATGAATGTTCTTTGAAGAAGGTTTCAAACGATGAAAAGTCATCCGTGTCATCCCATTGTGATAGTAGTTTGTCTAATAGATCAACATACTCTAAACCCTTGGTGTATTCGATCGGCTTCCAGCTATTATCGGATAACCTTGATAATGGAGATGTCTTGTCCAAAATCGGATCAACAAGAATACCTAATGAGTACATCTTGACATTATCTCTTGAGGAGGTATTCTGCTGTTCCACCAGATTCTGATGAAATACCGAAACGCCATATAATAAGTCATCTTCAACCTTATCATCTCCTTTGCTCTTCGGTTGAACAAAAGAGATAACCTCTCTTTCCACCTCATGAAGTCCCGAAGGCAACGATTTAAACTCAACACCTTTCAGACTAATGGACTCATCTCTGGTCTTGCTCCACTTCAACTCGTAGCCAGTGTGGATGTCGAATTGCGCAAGGAAGATGGCACTTATCGGTGTGGCTATGGGATGAGAGTTGGGATTGGTAAGAAAGAAGCTCAGATGCTTTGTGGTGGGGGTGTCCAGCTGGGGAGTCCGGAGCTGCTTCGGTGATGGCTGTGTGGAAACGGTCTGGGGCTGTTGCTTTACAGGCGTCCTGTTCTGAGCGGAAGTCATGGCTTGGTGCTCTTGTGCGGGCTTCAATAGAGCAAATCCACATTATAGCGCAAGTTTTGATTGTTTTTCGCTTTATCAGATCAAAGTGCGCGAAAACGTTCTGTGCACCCAGCTTACGTAAGCTTTCTTATGTCAAGAGGTGTATCCGATGAGGTGACTTAAAAAGCAGCCAATTCCACAACAACAGCTGCATTTCGGGACGAAAAGGCTTTCTTTCTTCTCAGGATCTATTACCAACCGTTTTTCTTATCAATTATGTCAAGTTAGACTTCACAGCCTGATTAAACACTTCCAAATCCACACTCTGTTTATTTACACCTCCTATAGCAAACATAATGCCAGATTATAGCACAGCTTGGACCAAGACGCTCCAGTACGCTAAAAGGAAGTTTCCCAACAGGATACTATGCCAAAGAATCTTTAAATGCACCCTAAACTCTACAATCACTCTTATTATGTGCCTAAATCCCACAACGAGAGGCATCCTTGGCGATGAGCCAGCTATGCTGCCTTTGATATCAGTCATGGTCCATCCTGGGAGAAGATTGGGTACTATGATCGAGTCTATCTGCCTTTGCTCTTCAGGTTTACTCCTTGGGAATGCCTGGAGTGCTCTGGGAAGGTTCTCAGCTAAAAAAGTCACAGGCTCTTTGGGATATCTCCCTGATAAAGTCCAGCTTCATGAAAACTACACAAATTACAGAGCTGCGTTGGCCGTGCTCGCTGTTTACGAGATGATTATGTTATTCTTCCATGGCTGGATGAGGTCTATTTCACACAAGTTCTTTGGTATGGTGTTTCCTCTGTTCTTGGTTGTCCATTTCACATTCGTTGCTAATATCAAAACAGACGCCTATACGATATTCAAGGATTATACTATACCGTTCTTTATAGGCATTGGTCTGTCATTCGTTGTTAATTTGCTTGTGTTCCCTGAATTTGGTTCTTCATATCTGGGTCGTTCTATGATTCAGACCCTAAACGAATTGCACAATACCCTTGATTCCGCAGTTCAATTCTTCATCACGTTAGACAAAGATGATTCTTTCTTTTCAACACCACCCCCTGGACTAGCGCAGTTGTCAAAGAAGAAGACATTGCTGAGATCAATGTTGAATTCAACTCAAACTGTCCTGCAGGAATGCACGTACGAACTGTCTTACTCACACTTATCACCTGCTGAATTAAAGCCTGTCATTGAACACATCAAGGTACAATTGTCCTACATCAATGCTCTTATCAACGCGTCCCAGTTACAATTCGGTGCTTTTCGCGAGAAGAATGAGTCTAATGAGGATAAGAGACTGCTTCATGAAGTCCTTTCACGTACGAAAGGTCCCATCTATGAGCTAGAGAAAGTGATCTCCAGGAGCTTATACATAATCAAAGTTTCAATTGCACATGCATATGATGTCAAGTCTAATGATATCAAGAAGTCGTCAATTTTTGAGCTTGAAGATGTGGATCTGAAATCTGTAAACTTTGGTGCCAAAATCAATGATTTAGCCATGGCCATGGCCCAATTTGACCTGACTTTCAGAAAAGAATTGTTGAACCTATCCCCAGAGCATGAAAACTATTTCTCTCCAAATGATGATATGTTCTTGTTGTCCTCATTCCTGATGAATTTAAAAGAAGTTGCCAATTCAATCTGTAATGTTATGAAAGAGACACAGATAATTCATGAAAATCGCACAAGAAGAGAATCCAGAGGCTTTCTCGGCAGAAGAATTTGGTTATCATACTTGACTTCAACCGATCAATTGAAAGACTGGTTTGTTGTCAACCGAAACTCTCTTGTCGGTGGCAATGAAGCTGCAAGTTTGAATGGTGATACACAACCATTGCTGTACACTAGTGACGACGCTCGTCAAGATAAGAAAGCCAAAGAAATTGAGGAAGAGTTCAAGTCAAGAGGAGAACTGACTGTCACTGATTCATATGTTACGAAGATAATGAAGTTTTATGAACATTTTAAGCCTCATTTTAGATTTGGTTTCCAGATCACAGTGGGGTTAATGTTGGCTTCATTCCCAATGTTTGTTCCTGAAAGTAGACAATGGTATGTGGAATATCGTGGTGCCTGGATTGCCTTCGTATGCATCCTAGTTCTGGAGCCGGAAGTTGGCAGTACATTCTGGGTGTTCTTCCTACGGGGTGTTGGCGTCATCAGTGGTGCTGCTTGGGGTTATTTGTCCTATGTTGCAGCTATTAATCAGACAAATCCGTACTTAGAAGTCATTGTTACAATTATCGGTGCTGTTCCAGGTTTTTATTTCTTCCTGGGTACTCAGTACATCAAAGCTGCCATTATTGGTGTCATTTCCATTTACATTGTGCTACTATCTTCGGCTATTCCTTCTGATGTTGGTGGTTCCATTCTGGTGAACTTTGCAAAGAGATGTCTCGCTATGATCTACGGTGGTGTCATTGCGCTCCTCTGTCAGTTGGTGTTGTTTCCTATAAAAGCGCGCGATGAATTGATTAAAGAAGTGGCGTATTCTACTGGATCAATATCAAAGTTAGTCTTGCTCTATGCCTCTGGTCTTGATGGTGAAAACGTGAAACTGTCATTGTCTCAAACTAGATTCAACGCTTTTATGAAGTTATCTGCAAGCACGAAATCTTCTTTGATTAGGGCAGATGCCTACAGAAAGAGCGCTAAACAAGAACCAAGATTGAAAGGTTCATACCGAGATATTGAACATATCTTTTTCGAAATTATCTTCATCCTAAGAGAAATTCTTGATCGTATTGATAATATTGTCCATCTGAGAAGAGTTTATGGCTCAGCAATCATTGAAGAATTCAACTCACAAGTTCATCCTTACAGAAGACAGCTGTCAGCATCACTGAACAACACTTTGAAGGCTGTTGAACTGGCTTTATTGACAAAGACTCCATTACCTCAGTATTTGCCTAGTCCCAAGTTTGCACATGAAAAGTTGGTTGAAAAAGTCAGAGAAGTTGTCAAGCTGCAGAACAAGAAGTCTGTCTATTCATCATCATCAGAATCAGATAGCGAAGATGGCGAAATTGTTGTCAATTTCAAAAAGAGAAATAGGGTGAACGAAGAACAGCAAGAAAAACTGTTGATGGCCAAATTCTTGAGTTGGAACGCCACATCATCTTCCACCGAAGAAATAATAAGCTACATTGAAGAGTTGTTGGAACTGACAAGACTCCTAGTTGGTGTCAATGAGTTCAAATATGGTTTCTTGAGTCGGTCGTTGTACTCCGAGTATGCTGTCAAAGCTACAAGAGGTTTCACGGAAGCAGTTGGTCAAAGACGGGCTGTCGAAGCCGCAGTTTTGACTATTAACGAGGATGTGGAGAGTTTAGAGTCTTTCAACGAACAAGAGGGACAACCTATTGGTATTGTTGGTGACAATGACACCATTTCCAATAGATCAGGATTGTCCAATGGTTTTAGAAAAAGAGTTTACTCAATTGGTTCATTCATTCTCGGTGATGAAACCAGTGCCAAATCCCTTGGTCAATACAGTGAGAACGATGACAGCGATGAAGAGAATGAACTACCGCTATCATTAATGAGAGTAGTCAGCAGAAAGATTACGGACAACGAGAGTATAAAGGTTGATTGAGTAGAGAATACGACACTGATAAATTATGATTACCCGTAGAATTGCAGTATAAACAAAACTTTCTCCCATCTAATGTACATGATGCAATTTGAAAATGATCATCAATCAATTTCAATGACTTCAGGACTGTGAACTTTAGGTTTTGGGCTTTCATGATCCGCTTTTGGATCCTTGCGCTTTTTGCTCTTGGACTGTCTTAGGGAAACGCCTTGACCAACAAAGGCAGAGCTTGTGTTTTCCTTTTCAGCACTTTCTCCTTGAGTAACAGGGATCACTGGGAAGCCAAAGAATAATTGCCCATCCGGCAAGTTTAGAGGAGCAGGTGGAGCAGTCACATCCAAGTTTAACTCCTGTAGTTTATCAACGACCTTAGGTTTTGATGCACGACCAGATAGTTTGCTACCACCACCTTGGAATTTTGAGCCCTCGCTTTGTTTGTTCTTTACTATTTCAGCATAGTTGATGGACTTGGCCATTGTACCTAGGGTTCGAGCAGGATTATTGTTGGAAGGCTTGGATTTCTTCTTCTCTTCTGCGAGCTTCTTGTAATCAGGTTCAACATATCCCACAGGTGGAGCAAAATCTGTTTCTAAATCTGTTTCAATGACACACACACTGTTATAAGGAGACTCTGGTTTGACTTCGAGCACTTTAATACCGTATATCTTATCATTATAATTGATCTCTATGACATCATTGACACTCAGCGTGGAGAACTTTCTCAAGACATTTTCCAACACAGCCTTTGGATCTGAGATATCCAAGAAATCGACAGATTGTGGTTCAATTTTGACAAATTTGCCCAGTGGAACATCCTGATTTGAGACTTTAAGGATCTGTCCAGGTGAAACCTTCAATGTCTTCATCATCCACTCTGGCAGGTAGACTCTACCTTCTTCAGCAACAAATTCCAGCACACCCGAGTAAGTCCTAATCCCTTTGTCCTCATTGAGCAATTCAAAAAGCATTGGGTATCTGATGTGCAGCATTGTCAGCTTGTTCAAAGCACTAGGAGGTAGGAAGATCTTACCACCGAAGTTGGCATCGTCCTTTCTGACGTTTTCAGGCATCATTGACACTGGGTAGCATCTGAAGTAGTCATCGAACTTTTGAGGCAGGGCAACAAAGTTGCCAAAGCCAGCACCGAAACTGGAGAACTATGCGTAGTTAGCACTGTTGAATTGGCCTGAATTGAGACCGGTTAACTCACCATTTGTGTCTGAGATTGCCGCTTTCCCCGTGTGTTTTGTGTCTGAGAAGCACTGCTAAAACGCTGTGTGTGTTTTATCGCCACACTAAGTCGGATTTCGCGGAGTTTCGAGAAACGCGCGCGCGTATAATGTTATAACTTCGTAAACAAACAACTTCAAAAGCTTACGAAAGCTCTGCAAATTGCTCAGAGCCGACTGCCACTGGTCAATTGGAGGCTTTCTTCCCATAGAAAGATGGATACCACGGATCCTCAGCTGAGACAGTATTCTAACGATTACAACGAGGACGCCCTGTATGCTGAGATCGATGTTGATGCCATAATGGGCCAAGGTCAGGAAGAAGATGGAGAAGAGGGCCAAGGCGCTATAGTGTTCTCAGAAGAAGACGACGAAGACGACGAAGACGACGAGGAGATAGACCCTGATGATGTCGACGTTTTGGCTTTTTTCACTGACGATGAGAACGAACCATTTGAGGATGAGGATGGGGATGATTTCATGGATGTCGTAAGGGAAGCCAGCAAGTCCAGAAAGAGAAGAAAGACTAACAGGAAGAGACACACAGGCGGGAGAGCAGAAAGGGAGTTAGATCCTGAGATCCTGGGGATGCTTTCGGAAGGTAACGCTGCTTTCGTTCAAAGAGATTTTGAAACCGCAGAAAAGGCATACCTTGAAGTTATCAAAAAGGATCCAAAGAATTTCTCAGCATACAAAGCCTTAGGTGAAATCTATTTGGTTTTAGGAGAGAAGAACAAGTCTTGTAACACCTGGTTCTTGGCTGCTCACATCAAACCTTTCGACGGTGAATTTTGGGCTGTCGTTGCTGATACAAGTAGAGAACTGGGTCATACTGCTCAAGCGCTTTATTGTTATGGTCGTGCGATCAGTGCTGGTTACAAAGATTTGCATGTTTTCATGGAACGTGCTATACTTTACAGAGAGACGGGTCAGCTTGGGAGGGCATCTGAAAGCTTACAAAAGTTACAAGAGACATTCCCTCAGGAACAATCGGTGCTCAGGGAATTAGCCTTGATCTATAAACAGCTAAATCGAATCAATGATGCAATTGCCATGTATTTGAAGGTCTTTGAGAAGAATGTCAGCTACAGAAAGAAAGTTGCGAATCATGAGAATGCTGAAAGAGATTTCCCTGTTTTCGATTGGTCATCACTGAACATTCTCTCAGAGTTATTTGTCAACCAGAAGAACGATGTTATTGCAATCAGAACCATCAAACATATTGCCAGATGGATCCAAGAAAGAGAATCACAAGATTTCTGGGAAGATGTCACAGATGACTCCGAATTTGATCAAAGACGTTATGAAAACACAAGATATGAAGCTCTACCTGATGTTTACAAGACCCAATCACACAGACTTCCAATTGACATAAGAATCAAACTTGGGTCATTAAGGTTGCATTTGGGTGATGTTGATGAAGCGTTGATACATTATGGGTTCTTATTGAATGACGATATTTCAGATACCACTGATCTATACCATGAAGCTGCTGTGAAACTAGAAGAAGCCCAATTGTTTGGCGATGCTGTCAAGTTCTATCAGCCATTGAGTCGACTAGAAGAATACGCTACTCAACCAATCTTCACCTCATTGGGTAAATGTCATACAGAACTTGGCAATTATGAGAAGGCCAAGGAGAGCTACATGATAGCTTTGGAGATGGATTCTGAAAACGTTGATATCCAATTGGCCTTGGTCGAAGTCTTGTATTACCTAGAAGAAGTTGAAGAATCTCAGGCATTACTGGAAGCTGTCAGCAAGAAGAGAAGAAGGGTCGATGCTGATGGTGATCATTTGATTGATAATGAATTACGTGGTAACGTCAGTGATTTGAATGATGATGAGCAGGCTTTGATTGCTAACAAGATCATCAAACCTCCTAAGCGCGGTTCAAGATTAACCGAAGCTGAGAAACAAGCGCGAGAAGATAGAATCAAGCAGAATGTCATTGATAAGTACAACAGATTGCAAAGGTTACACCAGGGCCTTGAAGCTGGTGACCCTGTTGCTGCTGGTACTTGGATCCAATTGGCTGCTGAACTAATTGAAATCTTTTCAAATGTCAAGAATTTCTTCCCTAAAGACAGATTAAGACAGTTTAAAGGTATCATTACAAGAACAAAAGGTCTACAAATGGACGTGGACTCCAAGATTGAAAGAATCTCACAGCTTTATGAAGGTTTCACTTCCAAGCTTGAAGAGAAAGTTGTGTTGACATCCAAAGAAGAATTCAAAGGTTTGACATACGAACAATGGTTTGATTTATTCATGCAATATGCCTTAGCCGTTGCCAAGTTGGAAAATCCGTACGACGCCATCAGTGTCATTGAGAATGCTAAGAATGTTAATGTGTTTTATCAAGACAAAGAGCGTGATAGGTTGATGAACTTGGTCAAATTAGCCATCACCATCAGAACTAGAGATCAAAAGGAGATCCTATCGTCCTTACGTTCAGTGTTGAATGGCTACCAATTTAACAAAAAGATTTTAAAACTGTTTCTGTTGGCCCAACCCTCCGGTAAACTCTGCACAGAAAATTTCATCTCCATCAATCATCAGAAGTATTTCCTAAGACAGATCAAGGGTTATGATTCCATCAAGTTGGGCAAATCCATTCCAGGTATGGCCACTATTGCGAACAAAGAAATTGATCCAAAAGGTAGAGACAACGTTTATTTGATGTACATCTATGCTTGTTTGTTATTCACCAATAGATCATATGTTCCAAGTTTGGTCTACTTCACTAGAATTTACAAAAGTCATAAAGAGGAACCTATTGTCTGTTTGCTATCTGGTCTGGCCCATGTTCACAGATCCATGCAAAGATCCTCGCCGAATCGTCATTTGGAACTGTTACAAGGTATGAAGTACATTTGGGAATACTATGAGCTCCGAACTTCTGAGAGATTTACAAGATTAGAAGAACAAGAAGCTTTATACAATGTCGCTAGAGTGTTCCATTTACTGGGCCTATTCTCCATTGCTGTTGAATATTACAACAAAGTTCTTGATTTCGAGGATTTGGACATTGAAGTCGACTTGAAACGACAAACAGCTTACAATTTGACGTTGATCTACAATAATAGTGGCAACACCAGACTCTCCAACTATTTGATGAATAAGTACTTAACGGTTTAAAGTGAAGCATAATATGTATTATGATATCAGGACCGTAGGCGGTGATTTGGGCTTGAACTGTGACAATTGTTCCCCCGATATCTGTAAGAAAGTATCCGCTACCGGCATTGCCATGCATGTCACCAAATCGCTGGACACTGGTAGAATCCCAACGGTTATAGTTACGGTGCCAACATTATCGACAGTAAGCTACTGACTTTTACAATCTCAGATCAGTTGTCTCAGATATGTAATAAATAACCTAAAAAGTGAAAGAACGTTATGAAACGAGGAACTAAGTAGACGTTAAAAGATCAAAATCATAATTTGGTGGCAGCGACCGGTCTTTCCAAAGTGGTGATATCGTCATAGATCAAAGTGGTCAAGAAATCATGGTATTTGACACCTGTGACATCATCTTTGAAGTGGTTAGCAGCTTCATAGAATTTATGACCTGGTTTAGCCTTTGAGGCCAATTTTTCAACAACTTGTTTCAATAGATCACCAGTGTATTCAGCCGTGATCTTCTTGCCTTCTTTAGTTGAGGCACCATGGTGGACCCATTGGTATAATTGAGATCTAGAGACTTCAGCGGTGGCAGCATCTTCCATCAAGTAATTGATTGGAACACAACCAACACCACGCAACCAAGCTTCAATGTAACTTAAACCGATTTCCAAGTTGGCAATGACACCAGCTTCAGTGATGGCCCCACCTTCAACGTATGGTGATAGCAGGTCACGTTGGGTAATTGGGACGTAACCTTCAGTACCAACTGGTGAGTTGATTTGGTTTGGAGTCAATAGTTGTTTGAAGACTTCGTTAGCAATTGGGGCTAAAGCTGGGTGAGCAATCCAAGTACCATCATGACCAGCATTGAACTCTCTCAATTTGTCCTTTCTCACATTATTCATGGCAATTTCATTTCTCTTTGGATCATCCTTGATTGGGATCTGAGCAGCCATACCACCCATGGCATGAACGCCACGTTTATGACAAGTATAGATCAATAACTTAACATATGATGACATGAAACCGACACTCATGTTGACTTGAGAACGATCAGGTAAGATGAATTCCTTGTGGTTTCTTAAAGATTTGATGTATGAGAAGATGTAATCCCAACGACCACAGTTCAAACCAGCTGAATGGTCTCTCAATTGGTAAATGATTTCATCCATTTGGAAAGCAGCAGGTAGAGTTTCAATCAAAACAGTTGCACGAATAGTACCTCTTGGGATGTTGATGTAATCTTGGGCAACATTGAAAATGTCGTTCCATAGTTTGGCTTCCAAGTGGTGTTCCATCTTTGGTAAGTAGAAGTATGGACCGAAACCTTGGGCAACGGTTTCTTTAGCATTGTGGTAGAAGTATAGGGCGAAATCAACAATTGAACCTGAGACTGGTTCACCATCAATCAAGATGTGTTTTTCCTCCAAGTGCCAGCCTCTTGGTCTAACAATCAAAGTTGGGATATGCTTGTTTAGGTTCAGTTTGTACTCCTTGTTACCCCTTTTGAAGTCGATTTGCTTTCTGACAGCGTCGTACAAGTTGACTTGGCCATCAATAACATTGAACCATGTTGGAGTAGCAGAATCTTCCAAATCACACATGTAGGTTGCAACGTGAGCATTTAAAGCGTTGATTAACATGGATCTTGAAGAAGGACCTGTGATTTCAGTACGACGATCTTGAAGCTTTGGGCCAAGGGAAGGACCCTTCCAGTTTGGATCGTCTCTGATGTAGGCAGTTTCAGGCAAGAAGTTTGGTAGGATACCGGCGTCTCTGTTGGCTTGGGCGATTTGACGGTTGTTCAACAATTGCTTTCTGGTTCTGTTGAAAGTACGGTGTAAAACGGTGATGAATGCCAAAGCATCGTTAGTCAAGATGTGCTTAGCGTTTTGAGGAATTCTGCCCCTGATCTCGACGCCTTTTAAGATGTCTTGGGTTTCTGGGAATGGGTTGTCTGCAACGGTCATGGTAAGTGTGCTTGCTGGTCAATTGATGTGTAGGTGATAAGCAAATCTGGGGAAAAGTGGGATGTTTCCAGTTTATATATACAACACCACGGATAATACCGAGGTGGAAAAGGCCATGCAAGTCCTCCAAGCCTGGGGGGGCGTGCCTGGATGGGACGAGGACGAATATCCTGGGCCTATGATCCTGGAGCAATGGAATTGAGAACCAGTCTCACTTTGGCTGCGCAGCCTGGCCTCACCTGCCTTTTCCTCCAACTTCGTTTGTGTCACTTTGTTGGGACTCAGTCCTTTCCACCGAAGTTTTTCATTGCAAAAGTCTTGCAGGTGGTCTTGCTGACTCGGGCCGCTCCCGGGGACTTTAGGGACTTATAGACAATTTACGAAAGCGGTTTATATGTTGCCTGTATTGACTCCGAGCCGGGAAACCAGCAAAGCGATCAGAATCGCGGAAAAGAAAAGCGCGAACATTGATGACATAAGCAGAAATGGAGGGTCGTGTGCCGACCAGACATAAAGTCCTCAGCCTTTAAAACTGACGTTATCGCTAAACGATGACACTTTGGTGACAAATCAACTCCAAAAACAGCACTGGAACACTGTTAAAACAAGTTCATTGAACAAAAGAATACTCTTTTTCCGACTAGAAGACACAGTCCACAGTATAGATATGGGACAGTACACAAGCTTCCCATTCAACAGACGGGAAAGGCACACCACGGCCTCTAATGGCTCGTCCCCAGTTTCAACTCCTATTCAATCAAACACTACAACTCAAGCTACTACCAATGATCGTTTGTCCATTTTAAGAAGAAGACGGTCCTCCAACAATACCTCGGGCCCTCCAGCTAGAAGAAGAAGGCTCCCTGAGAGGTTCCATGGCTTTCTTGTTAGAAATGAGGACAATTTGTTAAGAACCGAGGACGAATCGCTTGAGGCCACTTCCCACCTGGGTATCATCCAACATCAACATGATCATCATACAGAGGATCGTACTGAGAACGAGCGTCGATTTATGGATGAGTTGGACACCATTGCGTCAGACCTGTTCAACGCTGTCTCATCTGATCCATCTCGACATTCCCGTAACTTGACATCCCTTTCGTCAGTACGTTCAAATGAATCTTCTGCCTCTGTGACAAGACACACCAGACGCGTCAGAAACCAAGGTAGTACAGATGAAGAAGCAGTTGTTTCCCTAGAGTCTCAAATCACCATGTTGTCAAGACTGCTGGAAGTTGCATCCACCTCCACCCTATACACACTACTAGGGAGATCAAACCCCGTTGGAAGAAGGTTTGATAACACAACACGTAACGAGAACCGTGATTCCACATTCCAAGAGTTTCTGGAATCATTGAGAAGTGGTCTATTGACAAGAGAGTTAGGTAATGATGAGGACGAAACAAGAGAAAACATGTCATTCTTCAGAGCTTTTAGATTTGATACCCCTACGGAAGAAAATACCCAAGAGTCACCAGTGCCCGTCATGATTGTTGGTGTCAGATCCGTTCAACAGCCCATAAATGAGATCAATAATGAGCTTGCCGGTGGTAGTTTTCCTGGTTCAACGACGGGTGATTCTGATGGCACCGATCAAGCAGATACCCTATCGAACCATTCCAGACGGTCAATTGCATCATCATTCTTAAATACAGAAAGCACACTCCGTACACCGGATCAAGAACTGCAGGTTGAGACCAACCAACGCTCTTGGGTCATCTTTGTCATGGGTAATACCTTTGTGGGTAATCATCCATTATTATCTGCACCATCATTACTATCTGAAAACCCAACTTATGAAGACCTAATGAACTTACAAGAACTATTAGGTCAAGAGAAGCCACAAGTGGCCAAGGAAGAAGATTTGAAAGAAGACTTGCTATCGGAAATCAAAATTAGTGATTCTTTTGAATTGAAGACCGAATTTACGCCAAAAGTCATTTTACAAGGTGAACGTTGTCAGATCTGCTTATCTGATTACGGAGACGGTGAAGTCGTGAGAAAGCTGGGCAATTGTGAACATTTCTATCACAAAGACTGCATTGAGACTTGGTTGTTGAATGGGAAGAATAATTGCCCTTTATGCAGATCTAAAGGTGTTGGAGAAACTGAAGTTGCTGGATGAATATGATAAACGAACTTATGGAATATTACGATTTGGAGAATCTATGGAAATAGATATCAAAATTATTTACGAATTATGTTGAAAAATTAGGATCAATTCATAAATGTAGAGTTTTCTTAAAATATGCTGAGGTCATAATCATGAGCAGAAATGAATGAAACAAGAACAGTTCTTTCATTGTATCTTCTCCCGTGAAGTTCATTGACTGCCAATGTCGCATTATCCACGGAAGAGAATTTGACATAAACTTTCCCAACAGATGTATGTAAGTTCTTTGTGTTTCTCTTGTATTTCTCTTCCGGTTTTGGTATCTTGATGCTTTCAACTTGGCCATATTTGGAGCACTCCGACAAAATGTCTCTTTCCAATTGTGTATAACCTTCTTCTGTCTTTAGATCTTCAGGTCTCACTGTGTTTAATAGCACAATGACGCTGGATGAAGGTATTGTGGATTCCGGGGTCGTAGTTGAGGCAATAGCAGCAAATGATCTATATTCAATTGGTTTTGGTTGAATCATCCCAGATCTGGAGGCATATGTAGATGATAAAGTAGTGTCACCAATCTGGATCTTGTTGATCTGATCAATGTGATCAGGTTTCGGAGTGGCGAACTTCACAAAGACAATACCTTTGGAAATACCTTCTTTATCGACAATCAAGTCGATAGCTTCAACATCAGAGATTTCCTGGAGGTCATCAAGAATCTCTTCTTTCTTGATATCAGTTGGCAAATTCGTTATCACAATCTTGTCTTTGGAATCTGGTATTACTGAGATTTTCTCCGCTTCTGGGTCGACCAACGGCGTAATGTAGCCTTCTGGTCTGTCAATCTTTATTTTCAAGTTTAATTCTTTTTGCAAGTATTTGAAAGATGAGAACAGAATGGTGGTGACGTTGCTATCTGACAGTTGCAACACTAAAAATCTATTATTTATCAGTTCGTAACCTGTGATGAAAGATTCTTTCAGCTCCAGAGAGTTGATATAATTCTTCAAGACCTCGACCAATCTCTCCGCTGGGAACAAACTGAACTCAACACCAGTTATTATCAACTGCTTGGAAATTCTGGAGGAAATAGCATCGATGTTAGTCTGTTCAAACAAGATAGCAGTCTGACTATTCAAATCACCACCAGAGACAAGCCCTTCTAAGGAAGAGATATCAACACGGCGAGCTTCGCCAGGTAAAGGGAACAGACCGGAGATTTTGGCCTTTTCAGAAGTAATCTTTTCAAAACCTTTAGGCTTTATATCCCATAGTGATTTTCTTGGTAGTTTATCCAATGGTATCACATCCACAAGGTCTTCATCACGGAATGAGATGGTGTCCTGAGTTGCATAGCGATCTTTCCCGCTATCTCTGTGGTCTCTTCTGTTGTCATAACGATCATCACGAAAGCTACCTCTGTAATCATGTCCACTTTCTCTTTCTCTGTAGCCTGATCTGTCATTATTGGCTCTTCTGTCTCTGTAATCTCTTTGATCTCTGTAATCTCTGTTGTCCCTATAATTGCTTCTTGGCTCATAATCTCTAAAGTCTCTGTCTCTGTACTCTCTGGAATCCATAGAGTTGTAATGGTCTCTTGGTCTCTGATCTCTGTATCCTCTGGAGTCTCTTGAATCTCTGAAACCCCTCGAATCTCTTGAGTCTCTCGAGCTATAACCGCCTCTTGAATCTCTTGAATCATTTAGGTCTCTTGAGTCTCTGTTTTTGTAAGGCAGCTCACCTCTATTTGAAGGATGAGAACGCTCTTCACTCTTCACCGATGTGTTTCTATTCACAGGTTCGTCTCTTCTTGCTCTTGAATACGGACTTGGAGCATGGTTTTGGTCTCGAGCTTCTTGACCATTAGACCGTCTTTGCTCATTGATCACTGGCGAAGGTTAGTAAGAATTCCCCGGAAAAGACAGTGCATCGCGAAATGTGTACTCACGCTTCTGTTTCAACGCCTCAATTACACTGTGGCTGTCCATTTCTGCTGTCTCTAAGAGCCTATAAGCTCAAGTCATCTCTTATCCTTCATGCTTAAATTTCACATAAACTTTTCCTAGGTGAGATCCGGGTAAACTTCGCGGGTAATTTTGATTATGTAATATCTGCGCTACGTGTCGATTTGTCTTTGGCAGAAACTAATAGGAAACCACTACAAAACGCCTATTTGCCACCCAAGCACACTGAAAATGCTGATAACGTCGCTGCTGCCATGGGCTCTGCTGGTTGCCAAAGCGTATTCTGCCCTGCTGGGAATTGATATCGGTGAGGACTTCACAAAGGCCGTGCTTGTTGCGCCTGGAGTGCCCTTCGAGATCGTGATGAGTGCTGATTCGAAGAGAAAAGATGTTAGTGGACTGGCGTTTAAGCCACTAGGTGAAGGTGAAGTTGAACGAATCTATGGTTCTGCCACATCTGCCTACTGTACGAGGTTCTCCCAACGCTGTGCTCTGAATTATAAGCAACTACTGGGTAAATCAATCGATGATCCAGCTACACAGCACTACATCACTTCACATCCAGGTTCTGAATTGGTCCCATCTAGAAACAACAGATCCACGATTGCATTTGACATCGAGGGCACTAAGTACCCAGTGGAGGAGTTACTGGCCATGAACATCCAAAACATTGTCAGTCGTGCATCTGTTCTACTGAAAGAAAAATCTCCAGGTGGTTACTCCCAGATCGACGACGTTGCATTCACAATTCCAAGTTATTTCACACAAGCACAGAGAAATGCTATCATTGATGCTGCTGAACTAGCGGGATTGAATGTTGTTGCATTGATCGATGATGGATTAGCCATTGCTGTTAACTATGCCTCAAAGACAGAATTTGATGTTGGTAAAGAGTATCATATTCTATATGATATGGGTGCTGGCTCCACCACTGCCACATTGGTTTCATTCACCAAAGCCGATGATAAGACGCCTCTAGAGATTAAGATCGAGGGTTATGCCTTTGATCAAACCTTAGGTGGCTCTTTATTCACCAATGCCATTGTTGAAATTGTCAAGAACAGATTTCTAGAAGTTCATAGTATCCATACAAAGGAACTTGAAGCTAATCACAAAGCCATTGCTAAAATCATCCAATCTGCTGAAAAGGCCAAATTGGTCCTGAGTGCTAATAACGAGGCACCAATCTCGATTGAGTCATTGATTAACGATATTGACTTCAGAACCAAGATCACTCGTCAAGAGTTTGAAGAGTACCTAAGTGAGTACTCCACAAGGGTGACAAAACCAATCTTAGATGCATTGAAGAATCAAAACGACCCGTCAATTTCTTTAGATGATGTCAAGTCAGTCATATACGCTGGTGGTTCTCAACGTGTCCCATTTGTTCAAAAACACCTACTATCATTGATCGCTGAAGATCAAGTCTCCAGAACGGTTAATGCTGATGAAGCTGCTGTATTTGGCGCTACTTTACGTGCTGTGCAAATTTCCAAGATGTTCAAAGCTAAAGAGATGAACATCTCTGATAGCTCCGTCTACAATTATAGAATCTCCGTTGGAGATGACGAAACTGTTGTCTTCCCAGAGGGTTCCAATTATGGCGTCGTCAAACAAATCGATTTAACCGATGCTGTTACTAAAGATGGTTTATCATTGGATTTGATCGAGGGCTCTAGACATTACCAACATTTTGATACTGCCAGCTTGGAAGACATCGAATCGAAGTATTCATTCAACAAAACAAATTGTTCGTCAATCAACTTCATTGGTAACTTCAGATTATCAGAAAGTCGTACTTTCACTTTGGATTCTCTACAAGCTGTTTGTAACAATGACACTTTGATTGAAGATGATGAAGATAAGACAGGTTTCTTTGACAAACTTAGAGGTAAGAAGGACGAACCGACTGCTAAAAAGTTGAAAATGACCAACATCCCATTGAAGTCCAAATACGTGTCATCACGTCCACTAGGTACTTCCTCTAAACAAGAATTGAGATCTCACATCCAAAGTTTAAACTTGAAAGATCAACAAAGAAAATTGATCTCTGAGAAATTGAACGAATTGGAAGCTACCCTATACAATGCGAGAGCCTACTTAGAGGAACAAGATGTCATTGGGAAAGTTCCCGAAGACCTGATCGAGGAAACGACAGCATTGGTCAAAGAATACCTAGAATGGTTGGACTATGAGAGCGATAGTGCTAAATTGAAAGAGATCAAGGACAAAGTCGATGTTGTCAAAAAATCGGAAAAAAGAATCAAAGATTACATCGCCCAATTAGGTGTTCCATTAGACACTGAAGAGTTCAAGAGAATCCACCAGGAAGGTGTAATTGCCATGAACTCATTTCAGGAAACTTTGATGGATGTCACTGAGGAATCAATTGAGATTGCTAAGAAGTTCGAAGATGCTGGCCTAAACTACGAGAAGGAGTTTCAGAAATTAACAAAATACGCTAGATCACTATCTGAAGAGACCGTTGAGAGTGCTTCTAAGGCTTTGATCAAGGTCTTTGAAAAATTGAAAGATGTTCTCGAAGGGGACCTTGAGCTATCAAGGGATGAATTACTAGAATTGAGAAAAGAGGCATTGGAGAAACTGGAAGCTGTGTCAGATGTTCACAAGCAATTAGTCGCTGTCAATAACCAGCGTGTCAAAGAGTTGAACAGTGCTCTAAGCAGACATGAGAGAGCTTTAAGAAGAGCTGCTGCCAAGGCTTCAGCTAAGGCGAAAGAGGAGGAAGAAGAGGCTAAAAGGGTCGAAAATGAGAAGGAGAAAGAGGAAGCCGACGAGTTTGTCGATGCTAGTGAGACTGTTGAAGTCTCTGAACCTGTTGAAACTACAACAGTTGTCGAAGAAACTCCTGCCCATGATGAACTGTAATAAGCGACTTTCAATCCGCCCTCGTATAATATATCCAGTCATTCTATGGTGCAGCTAATAGAAAATGTATTACCATTAATCTCATTGTAGCCCACTTCCCTAATCCTAAATAATTGGCTTTTAACAATCTTACAATGAACTTCTTTCGTCAGCACCGTACCAAAGTGAGCTGCTTATGAAAAAAATCATACTTGGTACTCCCTGCTTCATTCTTAAAGAGCCATCTGTAAAAAATTGTGCGAAATAGATCATTCGTGCATACAGTTTTGGCGCTTGAAGTTCTACGTGTTCAAGCAATCATCGACCAGTTTCAAATCTGCAAGTTACTTCGTATTTATACGGGTTAGCCAGGTGAACGCCTCATCAATGGTGCTTTGCAAACGCTGAGAGCACCAGCAGGAAGATAGTTCGAGCGTGTAGCGAGCTTATGGCAACATTCTTGACGTTGTCGACCATAAGAGAATTACTTGGACTCGGGACAGGAAACCAGGAAGCAGAGGGAAATAACGCTAAACTTTTATCATGTGACTCTCTAAATGGACCCAAACAAAGCTATATATATATATATATATTTATATATCCTGTCCTGGACTAAGGAGAAATGCCCCAGTTAGGCTCTCCTTCACCGTTGAACAACAAACGGTTGGCTGTTAAAGGTTTCTGGTGGAAATTGGCTTCAGGAATGGCACCATTTAATGCATACTTCACCACTCTCTCCACTGCTTGTGAACCCGAATCGCCCATGCCCATAAAGTATGCAACCAACCCAGCAGCGACACCAGTGGACAAAGAAGTGCCAGATTTGATCGCAGTCTCATTGTGTGAGCGACCCGTGGTCTGAAGTTTGACACCTGGGGCAAAAACGTCAACACAAGCACCCCAGTTACTAAATGTGGCAATCGCATCGGTTTCTGGGTCAATGGCTCCAACTGTTAGTGAGCCCTTGGCGCTAGCTGGTGAATAGTTACAAGCTTGTCTGCCCTCGTTACCAGCTGGGGAAATAACAGGGATACCTTCCTTTACCAAAGCTTCAACTGCACCGTTCAAAATGGCATTCTTCTTCATAATTAGCGGGATAACAACCAAACTTGGTCTTTTTGTGATCTTGGAGTCATGTAAGATCAAGTTCAAGGCACTCAATACCGATGACAATTTGGTCTTACCTTCCTTGTTGGTGACTTTCACGTCAAACAAGTTGGCCTTCTTGGCTACACCATAAGTCTTCGAAGCAATGACACCAGCGACGTAAGTACCATGACCGACACTATCAGTAGCAGGGGAGGATTCACCCGTGAAATCTGCCAACTTGGTAACTCTACCTTCAAATTCTGTATGCTTTGAATTGATACCTGTATCCAAGACATAAACATCAACACCTATACCAGCAGTTGCATCATAGATAAAGTCTAGGCTCTGGGTAGCTAAATGTTCAGCTTGACTCAATCTTGCCAAGTGTTTTGGCGCGTTGTCTTGGACTTCCGCTAGCACCAATTCTCTATCGATGGAAATGGAACCAACGTTCTTGTCATCGTACAAGGCTTTGATCATGTTGATGTCAAAATCACCAAAGATACCTTTACAGTTCCCAACTTCAAAAGTTCTAAGTCCTAACTTCTTCACAGATTCGGCATCAACTTTGGTGGATTGGTAGTAGTCGTGGAAAAAAGAGTTGAAGTTGTAACCGTTCTTCAACTGGATAACAAACTCAGTACCAAGAACATTGTGAGGGAGGAAAGTAACAGCAAACACCAGTGCAAATAGGTAGTTGGACAACATCACCAACGGCAGCGTATATTTGTGTAAACGAAATGGGCCATTTTGTGGCTAGTTGATTATGGAAATTGCTTTAAAGTCGAAGTGGTTTTTCCTCTCTTCGGTTTTGTGTCACATTTACAATGGTTATGCAAAAATGTGGATAATCACCATGGAAACATGGAGAAACTTGGAGATTCCCGAATGTGGATCCATCATTCGATCATTATTGGTTCCTGATGGGTTTCAGATCCAGCAAACTGCCAAAGAGAGAACAACATTGAATCGGAGGTCTGACTCTGATTCGCCTTAAAGAGCATCACTGAAATTGACCTCGGGATAAGCCTCTTCAATGTTAGACTCGTTCTGTAACACTGAGTAGTCCAATTCCTGGTCATCATCATCATATGGATTCAGTTCATTGTCCTCGGATAAATCATTATCCTCCCCCACTGAATCTAGCAATAGGTTATTAGGGACTGGATTTGCAGTGTCACCCACCATCCTTATACGCTCTTGCTGTGATTGTCTTTCACGTTCTTTTTTCTCCTTACGAAGCTGTCTCTTTCTCTTGTCCTTCTCTCTTCTTTCATCTGCTTCTAAACTTTCATGCTGGTTGTTGTTAATATGACTTCTCTTCGGGAAAAGGCACCGTTTATACTCACCTCTCTAAACTTTGCTAGATAGATCTTTAGCACCTCTGCATAGTTTTCAAACCCCAATGAATGTAAAGAATACAAGATATCTTCACCATTCAAGGTCTTCCGCTTCTCAGCTTGACATTTATCCACCGCATCCGAAGTGATAAATGATATGAACTCAGAAACACATTCTTGAACACACATCTTAGACTCTTTGGATAATTTAGCCTGTGGAGGAAGTGCCTTTTTCATAACTCTACCAACTAGCGAGTACCGTTAGTATTGGGTCAATATTCAGTTCGTGTTTCAAGCTTACCATTTGCTAAGGGAAGCCAACGATCTTGTTCTCTGATCTCATAGTTCTTATAGATCAAGTCCTCCTCATCTATGGACCCTGAAGTGGTGGAATTTTTGGAGATAGGAACAGTGGTATAGTTGAAGTCTTCCTTCAGGAAATCCATGACGATCAAACGATGCTTAATCAATCCAATATTGGAATTGGAGAGAGTGTAAATGCTAAAGATCTAGGTTTGTCACAAAAATATGTAATTACTGATCGAATAGATAAAAATTGTCGGATTTTTTTTAAAATACACCCGATTCTTGAGTATGGTTCTCACTATATGGCTTGTTGATAGCTTGAGAGATACTTCATGACTCGTTACTTTAGATGGCTCTTCAAAGAACATTCCTCAAAGACAAGACAACGGAAAAAAAGCACAGAAACACGTCATATTCAACCAGTCTCAGAGAAAAGTGGCAAACCCTGAAAACTTGAACATCGCTTCTTCTTGTATTTTTATCAATGACTTCATGGCGTTTGTATTTGCCCAACCCATTTTGGCAGTATAAATGTCGCGAAAATCGCGAAAACGTTTTACATTTGGCTGAATGTCGCTTAAATAACTGTAAAAGTAGACGAATGTTTGAAAGTTGGTGTAAAGCGCAATTGAGGTCCAGAAACTCCACAGATGACTTCTGTGATAAGCTAACAGGTAAAATGTGAAAGTGACAGTCTTTTTACAAGGATAGCAGGCAGTGTGTGGTCACTGGATGGATAGGTTTGTGGGCAACGATCTGTGGATACAGCCTCAAATGTAGATCACCGGCTTTTACGGCCGAGCTAACTAAAATTCCCGGTTCCATGACAATGATGACTGAAAGATAATACGAGGCTAAGGATTGGATTGCTGGAGATCTTCCCCTTAATTACGTCAATCACAGTATCTTTTTGGTGCCGTTTGCCTCCGCAACAACTGACCTATGAAGAGGCTGCATTTATTATTAACTAATACAAATGGTTAGACCACGCCAACGGAAATGCAAGTGATAAGCCATCGTTGAGTAAATACAAGGTCCAACTTCAGCTTCTAATGGAGTCATTGCTTCGGAGGTTAACGGAAGAAGCTTTTATTGGTGATTTTAATAGTCAAACTTAATTAAATCACCAAATTGTTCACTTGGCAACCGCTAAATGATTCTCGGATTTATACGGATTTATGCACGGTCCTGCAACTCTTGCTTGTTTACGGTGCGACGACTAAAAAAAGAAGGATGGGCTTAAAAGAACAACACTGGCCTCTATTTCTTGATTCTAAAGAACTTTCCACGTAACCAATTAGCCACAATTAAGATGCAGTCGAAGGAGACCACCTCCTCCATGTCTGACCCCGAGGAGAACGCTGTTGTGGTTCATAACCAGCCGATGTCAAAGCCCGTTCAGCGACTGTTAACTCCCCTATTATCAAAGAAAGTGCCACCAGTGCCTGATCAATCAGAGAGGAAGCCACTGCCAATATACAACAAGAACCCCTTTTCCTTCATGTTTCTCACCTGGCTGATGCCCATGCTCAGCGTTGGCTACAAAAGAACTTTACAACAGAACGATTTGTGGACTTTAGGAGAGGAGTTGACCGTTGAAGACATGCACACCAAGTTCAATCAGAATCTGAAAAAGCTGCTAAATGGGAAAGAAATCACAAGTATAGAGGATAATGATAAACTAACTTGGATTTTGATAAAAGCCTTCGCCAAAACTTTCCCTTATTCTACCTTCTTTGCCGCTTTCTTCAGACTGATATCCAACATTACTGCTGCCTTCACTCCGTTAGTGACCAAAAAATTGATTCAGTTCATCGAAAAAAGACATACCGACCCAACAGAACGAACCAGAGATGGTATAGGCTATGCATTTGCCCTGAGTATAATGTTAGCTATTCACTCACTTCTGTTAAATCAATCTTTCTTATTAGCAAAGTCCCTAGGTGCCAATTCCTCTGTCATTCTGACGAAGCAATTGCTAGAAAAGACTATGGTCGCCAATGGCGAAACCCGTTACAAGACTCCAAATGGTAAAGTTGTGTCAATGTTGAACGCTGATTTGTCAAGAATCGACTTGGCCATGGGTTTCTATCCTGTTGTTTTCTCCTTTCCTGCGCCAATCATCATTGGAATCGCTCTATTAATTGTCAACTTGGGTGTCTCTGCTCTAGCTGGTGTTGGTGCTTTCTTCATCCTGACTTTTGCTACTGTGCTACCGATGAGGGAATTCTTGAAGTCAAGAATTGCTGCTAACAAGTTCACTGATGAAAGAGTCAGCACCATGAGAGAGTTACTATTGTCAATGAAGATGGTGAAGTTTTACTCTTGGGAAGACGCTTATGAAAACATCATCAAGAAGCTGCGTTCTGCAGAAATTGGCTTTGTGATGAGGATTCAAATAGCTACTGCCTTTGTTTTCACTTTGGCATTAGGTACTCCGATCTTGATCTCCATGACTTCATTCTTGGTGTTGTCCTCGATTAGTAGTAAAGGTAATGCTGCAAACATTTTTGCCTCATTGACATTGTTTAACATCCTTTCTGAACAAGCTCTAGACTTGCCATCCTGTTTGATCTTCCTTGCTGATTCAATGACTGCTTTGAAGAGAATCTCTAATTACCTGAGATCTCCCGAGGACGAATACCAAGATCAAGACTTTTACGATGATCATTCTATTGATGATAAATTTGCCATTAAGGTAACCAATGCTGATTTCAGCTGGGATGTTTACAAAGAAGAAGGCTCTGATGATGAGTCTCAAGAAACTTCTGAGAAGGCATTGACAAAGAAGGAGAGAATAGAGGAAAAGGATAAAAAGGATAAAAAGGATAAAAAGGATAAAGAGGATAAAAAGGATAAGCCACTGATCCATGAAAGTCTCACTGTATTGAAGAATGTCAATTTGGATGTCAGAAGGGGTGAATTTATTGTCATCACAGGTACGATTGGTTCAGGTAAATCCTCGCTACTATCAGCCATGTTCGGTCTGATGCATAAGTCAGTTGGTAAGGTTGGTGTCAATGGTTCCGTTATCTTCACTGGTCATCCATGGGTTCAGAATGCCACTTTCAGAGAAAATATCGTCTTTGGTGCTGAGTACGATGAACGGTGGTATCATGAAGTCATTGAGAATTGTGCCCTATATGACGATTTGAAATTGTTAAAGGCAGGCGATCTAACTGAGATTGGTGAACGTGGTGTCACTTTGTCCGGTGGCCAAAAGGCAAGATTGAACTTGGCCCGTGCAGTGTATGCCAACAAGGATATCTATCTGTTGGATGACATCTTATCAGCTGTTGATGCTAATGTTGGTAATCACATCACTGAACAGTGTTTGTTTGGTCTTTTGAAAGGCAAGACTAGAGTTTTAGCCACACATCAGTTATCATTGATCAAGAGGGCCGATAGAGTTGTGTTTCTGAAAAATGATGGGTCAGTTGATCTCGGTACTGAATCTGAATTAAAGTCTCGTAACAAGGCCTTTGTTGAGCTGATGGAGTTCAACAAACATTTGGAAGAAACGGAGAATGACGACGAGGATGACGAGAAAAAAGTTGATGAATCCGATGAAAACAGGACCAGAGCAGTGATTAACGGTGAAGATGGTGACCTATTTGATGACGAAGAACGTGCTGTTAACGCTATTCCGTTGTCATTGTATGGTAAGTATTCTAAAGCTGGTCAAGGTGTCATTGGCTGGGTTGCTTTGCCATTACTGGCGTTACTGATGATCCTGAGTGTCTTTACAAACTTGTTCACGAATGTCTGGTTGTCATTTTGGGTAGAGCAGAAGTTTCCATTGAGTAGAGGTCAATATATCGGTATCTATGTGATGATGGCATTTGTTAGTATGGTGATTACGCTCCTTGAATTTTCTGTATTTGGGTACATGATCGTTACTTCTTCAAAGAATTTGAACTTGGATGCCGTCAAGAGAATTTTACATACACCAATGAGTTATCTTGATACTACACCAGTTGGTAGAATTTTGAATAGATTTTCAAAAGATACGAATACGTTGGATAATGAGATTCACACCCACATCAAACTGTTCACACATTTGGCCACTGAAGCTATGGGTACTTTGATCTTAGCCATTATTTACATTCCTTGGTTTGCAATTGCCTTCCCAATCATTGGTATTGTACTGATCTGCGTTGCCAACTATTATCAAGCATCTGCAAGAGAAGTCAAAAGATTAGAAGCCATCAACCGATCATTCATCTTGAACAACTTTAACGAAGTTTTAGGTGGTATGAGTACAATTAAAGCCTTTGGCGCCACCACTAGGTTCAATTTGAGGAACAGCAAGTTCTGTAATATGATGAATGAAGTTTATCTGGTTGTGATTGCTAATCAAAGATGGATCAATCTAACACTCGACATGATTGCCAGTTTGATTGTTCTATTGGTTTCATTGTTAACTGTCACTGGTCAGTTCAATTTAAATCCTTCTTCTTCTGGTTTATTGGTGTCGTACATGATTCAATTTGCCTTGGTATTGTCCACTGTCTTGGTCTTCTATGCTGAAACTGAGAATGACATGAACTCTGTCGAGAGAGTGATCCATTATGCCAATGATTTGGAGCAAGAAGCTTCTTACAGAATCCCAGAAACTGCACCACCAGAGAACTGGCCAATCAATGGTGATATCAAATTCACTGATGTTTCATTGAGATATAGAGAAGGTCTGCCATTGATTTTCAAAAACTTGACGTTTGATGTTGAAGGTGGTGAAAAGATTGGTATATGTGGTAGAACCGGTGCTGGTAAATCATCTTTGATGACTGCTCTATACAGAATTGTTGAATTGTATAATGGTAAGATTGAGATTGATGGAATTGATATTGCTAAACTCGGTTTGTTTGAGCTGAGATCGAAGTTGTCGATAATTCCACAAGATCCTGTCCTGTTCAAAGGCTCTATCAGGAAAAACTTGGATCCATTTGGTGAGAGTACCGATGAAAGACTGTGGGACGCTTTAAGAAGAGCTGGTGTTTTCAACGGGGAAGATTTCGAAACTGTCAAGAAGCAAGTTATTGACCCAAACTCTGTGAGTGGTGCTGATGATTCAGAATCAAATAAGTTCCACTTAGAAGCGCCTGTTCAAGACGATGGCTCAAACTTCTCTTTAGGTGAGAAACAATTGATCGCTTTGGCTCGTGCTTTGGTGAGAGACTCCAAGATCTTGATCATGGATGAAGCCACTTCATCTGTTGATTATGAAACTGATGCCTTGGTCCAAGCAACCATTGCAAAGGTGTTCAGTCACTGCACTGTTCTGTGCATTGCGCATAGATTGAAGACCATCTTACACTATGACAGAATTTTGGTGCTGGAGAAAGGTGAGTTAGCTGAGTACGATAGACCAGTGGCATTGTTCCAAGCTGGTGGTATTTTCACACAAATGTGCGAAGCTTCAAAGATTACCAAAGATGATTTCTGAATAATGCATAATATGAAGTAGTTGTACTTGATATACACCCTTGTAGACCAACAACAACTACTAATTACTGCTGAAGAGCAGTATATGATACAACCCATAAAGAATGTAAAGTTTCAACGCAAAATAACATTATAATCTAAAATTTAAACAACACCCTATCGAATTGAATCATATTTTCATAGCACCAATTGATCTCAGCTGTTCTTCATGCCGGCACAGTAAGTACTGTTTCTTTCTCTCCTTCCAAATTGTCCGGTACCATGTTGACTTCCATCTCCTTCTCTCTTTCCAGAGCATCAGCCATCTCTGTATCACGATCTCTTTCTATTTGAGATAGTTTCTCAAAATATAAAAACTCCAAGTAGTCAGCCCCAGTTTCAAACTTATTCAACACTGGATCAACATCGAACATATGACCATTCAATTTCAAATCTCTTTCCACAATTCTCAAGAATTCTTCCCAGTCATCAGCCAATTTCAATCTCTTATCAAAATACGGCCCCCACACAATGACTTGTCCCACTGTACCTTTTGGACCCGGAGCCATATCAATACCCAAGAACTGACCATCACGATTCACCAACAGTGGGATCCAGTCTGGGTGTAATTTCACGGGTTCTATAGTATCAGAAGGTATACTTTCAACATTTTTCTCATCCAGGCTCTGTGTGTCCAAGATGGTAGCAATTTCTTCGAGTGACAATAATCTTAGATCGATGAACAACCCGTTCTTCGTGCTGATAATCTCATCAAGCTCACTCTGAACAGCACCTTCACCATTGAACTGTATTAAGTACTCAGCTACGCATTTCGGCAAGTTAGGATACTTGGACATGAACTGAGCTAACTGTGAGGGCGATCCGGAATGGATGTAGGAGGGAGACAAACTTGGGAATATCTCACGTAATGAGAGCTTGATCGAATTGAGAAGATCATCCATGGTTCAAGTCACAAGAGCTCTCGAAGTCGGCACCGTATTATCAGGGAAAAAGTGTAGTATACCACCAAAGCACGATGAAATTGCCCTGTTGGGAAGCCAGAAGCGAATCAAAACCAGGCCCACTCGTTGGAGGTATCAATCACTAGATTCCTACACTTTGAAAACTCTCAGTTTTGCATGAATAAAAGTAGCATGGCAAACGAAAAAAGTTCTATCCGATTCCATTTCGAGACCTCTCTGCCATGTTGCTACGGGCAAATAGAAGACCTCGTACAATGCCGCGAAATCTCCACACCGGCGTTACTGTCGCCTAATTCCGAGATGCAAAATGTATATAAATGGTGTATGCTTTTAAGGTGGAGTATGTACCCAGGACCCGGTTTCAGCAGTCAACACCGTACTCCTTCTGCTTATCAGAATAGATTTCATCCAAGTAGTTAACACGGTCCTTCAAATCGTAAACATCGTACTCTTCATCAATGCCATAGGCATCTTTATCCTCCAAATCTTTCACAACCTTCTCCAGAAACTCCTCCCAGCTATTGAACACAACGATCCTGTAGTCATACAAGTCTCTACCCCAGGTTATTACTTGACCTTTATGTCCTTTTGGACCAGGTGCTAAATCGACACCGATACTATTCCCACTGCCATCGACTGCCAAACCGAGCCAATAGTTAGTTGCGTACTTAGTCTGTACCGCACCTTCTGGGAAAGAAGTGTACTCTATGTCTTCAAATTCTGGATTCTCTTCCATGACCTGCTTCCAGACGTTCAGCTCACGTTTTATTCCTTCCAGATCCAGGGCAGACAATCCTAGGAACATCCCACATTGGAACCCATTTTCATCAAAAACACCTTCACCACCGAAGAGGGATAAGTAGGTCTTGACGTCTTGTGGCAATTCGAATCCATACTCAAGCTCAAGCGACTCAATCTCATTTGGTGTCAGTCCTGGTTTGAAGTAGTCATCCGTAATGAGATCAGGGAAATTTTCCTTCGTAATGTCTTTGATCTTATCAGTTAGTTGAGCAATCATGATATGTATTCAAGAGTTATAATGGGCCTGGTTTTCCGAACTTGGAGATTCTGCAATGACTTTACGGCACAACCACTTGTTGTTCTTTAACCCTGAACCTGATTTCCATCTTGAACCCTACTGATTTCAGCCTCAAAGAATCAGGAAAGCACTGAACCCTAATAGGAATTGCGAATAGGATCAATTCTGGAAGATCACGCGCAAAAGCCCATCAGGTTTTCCCAATTGGGGCACAGGCATTGTCGAAACAGACGCGATAGGTTGGGAATTGGACACACTCCTTGCATGGGGTTGCTGTCAGTAGCAGGAATGTTCGTGGAGTAAACTTTAAGAGTAAAGAAAAAGAACACACACAGTGGACATAGGTCATTATATATCTGAGACATAATGTGATCACGGTATCCCATCCATACTAAGCTATTCTCATTCCTCTTCCTCGCCTTTCCCTCACACCCCACGGCCAAAAACATCCAAAACGATCGCTCCTTCTGCAGATTTCCTGGACGCGCTCTCGTTTTGGAGAATTTCATGTGTGTTTTCCCATCAATTCTGCCTTGCTGTTCGCGTCAGGTCGCGAGACCGCGTATGTTTCAGGCAACGAGCTTTGCCCTAAAGAAGCAATTTTCGCGAAACCTTATCCCTTTTGGGAAACTGCTTCCGCGTTCTCGCGTTTCCTCTCTTTTACAGTTCTATCAGGCAAAAAAACAACAATCTACAGTCTCCTGCCTAACTCCTCCCAGAGGAAAAGCTTCGTAGGCAGAGAAAATCAAAAGATTCCAGGCAGAGCAAAACAGAAGATCCCCACTAAAATCCTGCCCACCAGGGCGATCCGCCGACGCGCGACGCGTACACGTCAATTTTGCACAGAAGTAATGAAAAAAAAAAAACCTGCAGAGAAAATGCTTCGATGGTCAACTCCTTCGAGGTGAATCAGGCACTTTCGCCCAGCTCAAAAGTTTCTACTGCTCTTCCACCGTTGGACATCCACACCTGCAGCCCTGACACGCTCTTTTGGGAAACTGTTCTCAGGCTCACTACTCTGTACGTTGGTTAGAAAAATCAGGGCCCTGTGGTGATTCGTTTTTATACCTTGCACTTTCCTCCATTCCTCTCCTGCCATAACCATAGTCTTTACCACCTCGTCGTCCTCTTCACCGTCTCTTCCTGCCCGCCAGTCTGCTCATTCCCTCATTTCACTCACTACATTCACTACATTCACTTCCTCCCTCCTTTCACTATGTCTTCCTGGTCTCCCTCATACTCCAAGCTGGGCCCTCCAAAGCACATCAAACCTCGCCCTTATCATTCAACGTTGGAGCGCCTCGAGACCCACGCCTACAAGCATTGTATCAAAGACTATGAGCAGGATATCCACAATTATCTGTCATTGATCGAAACAAACTGCCCCATCAACTGCTCCATGATCGAATTACAACCTGAAATCCAATGGTACATGAGACCATATCTCCTGGACTTCCTTATCGAGATCCACCAATCCTTTAGACTACACCCACAGACTTTGTTCCTAGCGGTGAATATCATCGACAAGTACTGCTCCAAACGTGTTGTTTTCAAGAGACACTACCAATTGGTGGGTTGTACTGCTCTTTGGTTAGCTGCTAAATACGAGGACAAGAAGTCTCGTGTTCCAACATTGAAAGAGCTAACTATCATGTGCAGAAACGCCTATGACCAAGAAATGTTTGTTCAGATGGAGAAACATATCTTATCCACTTTAGAATGGTCACTTGCTCATACGTCTTTGGAAGACTGTTTACAAATGTCATTGGCGAATTCATCATTATTTTTCCATGAAACACCAATGAAAATTCAAGGTAAAAACGAGACTAAATCCACAATCTTGCCAAAAGTTGAAACACTGACGAGATTCTTCTGTGAACTTTCACTCTATGAACGTGATTTCTTGAAATTTCCAACTTCATTGATCGCTATTGCTTCGCATTTATTATCATGCCGTACTCTTGGTTCTGAAACGGCTATTGATTCCATTGAGTATGCTATCACAAAGTACTACCAACAGAATAGAGAGATCGACGATGATGAAACTTTTGATGAGGACTTGGAGAATGAGGTTCCAAGCGTGGTTACACCTTTCCTTTCTGGGTTTGACGAATCCACAATGGATCAAATCATCATTATTGCCATCCTACTGATCAAATCATTCAAGGATTGCTCCCATGCATTACAGAACAAATACAAAGCTAGTGATTCATTCTCTACCATCTCAGCAATCGAATCATTCATCACAAAATACAAAAACCTCATCAACATTCTACCTGACCCTTCTACTTTCGAAAACATTCAGGACCTTACACAGACCCAAGAATTCAACTATGCAGGCTCATACCTCCTGGGTTTATCCTTCCCACCACCTCCACCTCCACCTCAAGAACCATCCCAACAGCAGTTAGACCAGCAGCAATTTTTCATGCCACCACCACCTTCAGTCCATTCGCATTTAAACACGCCGCAATCTGCATCCTCCACGATAACATCCATCTTCTCCACAGAATTGCAAAATTACTCCGCATCCTCTTTGCTGACACCAACGGCATCTTCGCCAATGGATCCTAAATTCCAGTTCAAAGATCCGGATATGGGTACTTTTGTGAATAAGAGATCTTATGAAGGTGATGCTAATAGTCCACTCGCCCAAAGAAGCATGAATAAGATGAACATGATGGCTTGAAACGAAAATTTAAATTATGGGATTCTGCCCTAATGCTAATGTCTAATGATAGAGATTGAACTGTAGTAGTTTTTGACTCTTTTGTATGAGTTCGTGCGCTTATTACTACTTGATAAAACTTCTTCTATTGTTGAGATTTTGAATCTGAGGATATTCGGAGGACCAGTCATCACGAGAAGAGAATGTATATTCTATTATCACCCACCATTCTTATCAACATAGCCTCATAGTCTATCTGAGATCACAATCTTGAAACTAATGCATTATAATTAGATATGCACACAAAAACAGCCCCAAAAGCCAAACCCTTCTTAATTTGGAGTGCTTGTCTCATAATAAGCCAATCCGTTATTCGGACCACTGTTGAACCCACCAGGTGTGCTTGGAGGAGGAGCAGCAGCCTGAATAGTACGCCCCGGGGTCTGTTGCGCTTGCCATTGTAATTGTTCCTGATGACGTGGGTATGTAACTTGTGGCTGTTGTGGATCATGGGACCAACCATAATAAGATTTAGCTCTAATAAACCCAAATATGAAATTGGAAGTGAATGCCCAAGCGACAAAACCTAATGTGAAAACGACAATAGCCTTAGCACCAATTGGCTCAATCAATGAATTTAGAATCATTCCTAAAGTCTCTGCACTCACGGAAGCTTTACCAGCTTGTTGTAATGGATCTCTGTTCATACAGCGTTCCCATTCAATGCATAAAGTTTCAAGAGCACTAACTCGGGTCTCAGGAGCACATTTGTTTTCCAAGTAGGATCTCGTACATTGTGACACTTCCATGGCGATCTGTGAAGCATATTCTTCCATCTTGAGGTTGATATCTGATTTCACAGTCTTGATGGCACTGATCAGGATATAGATGGCTATACTTGATGTGATGGCATTGAATAACAATTGTAAATAGGAACTGATCAAATATGGAGTTGGTGCCTTCGGCTCAGCAGTCTTGGACCATGGTGATGGTAAGATAAAACTACCGTCGTTTTCGGTGTCATAATTGGAAGTTGAAGGAGAAGGTGGGTAATAATGATGATGGTGCATTTGGAATTGGATAGGAGCCTGACCCCAAGGGGTTTTAACCGTTGGAGTTTGATAATGAGATGGGATAGATGGCGTAGAGGAGTTATCGGTTGTCGATTCTATGGCTCCAGTGGTATCATAAGTGGTATCTTCATCAGTGGTGACGTATTTTGTAAGTGCTGAGGAAGCCTTTGGTTTGTTTCTATTCCTGATGTGTTCAATACTTGGAGACTCAACCACCCCAGAGGCATCACTTTCATCTAACGTATCGGTTTCGTTCTGTTGTTGTGGCGATGGAGAGGAAATCATAGTATGATCCAGCACAGGCGAGCCATGAGTCGCTAGTTTAGCACCAAGGATAGTCGGGCTTAGGATTAATGATGTAGTCTTTGTAAACTTCTTGGAGAAGCTGTCTTCGACATCCACCATGTCATCATCAGCATCTGCGTCTTCTAAAAAGTCGTCATCATCAATAGCACCGGCATCATAGGTTTCTTTCAAAGGACTGGATCGACGTGGCGTATACTCGTGCCTCAAGATGGACTTTCGAAGGAAGTGGTTTGGGCGAGAAGGAGTCTGAGCTTCCTCCATCTCGACATCATCATCAGAGTCATGATCATGGAGAGAAAGTGACGACGTTTTGCTCAGAATGAGCTCCTCGGGAGTGGACCGGGTTCCCAGTGATAGCGAATCCAAATTCAGCCGTTCAGTCATTCTTATCAGAGTCTCAGTGGCGTTCTAAAATGGGACTTTTCAAGTCTTTTTGGCCTGAAACTTTTCGGTTTCGATCTTTTTTTTCCATTGTTTTGTTTTTGTGTCCTTGACCAGATTTGTTATCAGGCAAATATCGAATGCTCGATAACTGACAATTAAGGGAATAATTAGGATGTTATCTTTATATTTGGTCTGATCGTGGTCGAGCTCTTTATTAAATTGTCATTGGCACCTTTTTTTGGGATTTTTTATCCAGGAAACTACTGGCTAATGATCATCATTGCTACGGTTGAACAACAAAACATGCTAATAACATTAAAAACGATTCATATCTCAGTTTCCAATCTCCAGTCTCTCCAAGGTACCAAGTGAAATTAACTAGACACCAAACCAGAAATCACACACACTCTCTCTCGCCCTCTCTCCAAGAGCAGACATTCATATGAACAAAAATATAAGAAAACAAAAGCACCATCATTATCATAAAATCTAAGGAATCTAAAGACAAACTTCAAGCGAACTGATAACTCGAAGTCACACCGTAGTTAGGAACATACGAGAGTTCTAGTTGTTGGAACTTCTCAGAGCTCTTATGGTAATAAAGCCCATTAATATCACCGGTTTCTTGGTTAAAGTTAATATAATAAAACCCAGCGAATGAGGCACCCTCGATGTTATCCACTTTAGCATCAGGAACGAGGAATTTTTCCTTCCATCTCATGTACATGAACTTCTTCTTGTCAAAGTTCTTATGGATATAGTTTTTCGATAAGATTTTTTTAGTTGGTAGAGTTTCCTTCCAGTTTGCGAACTTGGACCAATGTTGGATATCGATTTCGTCAGAAGACCCCAAATCAGAGTCCGAGGTGAAGAAGGAGTAATGTTCCGAAACGATGTCACTCTCGAAGAAAGTGATGATCTCAGGGTTGGTCTCCGTCAGCCCCTTTATCTTCAAGTATCCGTTCAAATAGGCCCTATCCAAATCAACGTATTTCAGTTCCACTTCAACCTGATACGTGGATCTTCCAGACTGTTGGGCACCGATAAACGTGGAGCCAGGTCTCAAGATAGAAGTTGTGTGTGGTCTTGGTGATTGGTGTTGGAAAAGGTCATTTAAGGTGTTTGAATGTTGAGATGTGGTTGTGGTGGGATGATGACTAGGGGTGGTGGTGGTGGCTGTCAAGTTCAAGGAGGAATCTGACTGTGTAAAGGAGTCGTTGGTGGCCGTTAGTGCCAGAGTGTTCAGTGAAGATGTAGAGGACGAGGTTGATGAGTACGAATTCAGCAGTTTAGCTAGGGCAGTCTTCGGTTCATGAGACTCGATCTTTGTTGTTTTCAGGCCATCTCGGGTGTCATGAGCACCGAGGGGAGCCAAAAAGTCTTCGTGGGCGGGCATCAACGGTGAGAATTGTCTGCTGTTAGTTCGATAAGCTCTTCCGACCCAACAGATCTGAATTTGATTCGATCCAAGAAAGATATAAATTCAAGATTTCACCTGAAAAGTTCACTTATTTTCACATATTTCTCCTATGTGTCACCATTTGATCTTTACTTTTTAAAAGGGAAAAAGAAACGAGATTCTTCGCGCGAAATTAATGCACGTTTCTTTTTCCTCTTAATTTAATATTTTTAATTTCTTTTTTTTTCATTTATTTTTTCCTCCTTATCGCTAACCGTGGGTGGGCAAATCACGTGATATAGTTCCCCGAAAGCGTGCCCTGGCAAAGTTCATAACAGATCAAAGGCAACGAACAATAGTACTAAATATGGTGTTAATAAATGTGAGTGGCGTTGCGAAATAAACAATAAACAAATCCACTGATAACTGAGAAACCATATACCAAGACCACCCACGCTAAATCCATCTGAGATTTTTTTCAAAAATGCAACGCAGCGTATCACAGATAATCAAGGACACACCTCTGTGGTCACAAGAACAAGAGTCGCTAATAATGGGTCCATTTAATTATTTATCAAAGACTCCCGGTAAACATATAAGAACTCAATTGATCCAGATATTCAACCATATATACCGAATCCCGGAGGACAAACTGGTGATAATATCCAATGTCATTGAGATGTTACACACTGCGTCGTTACTTATCGATGATATTGAAGATAATTCCAATTTGAGACGTGGTAAACCAACGGCACACTTAATTTATGGTGTTCCCTATGTTATCAACTCATCGAATTACATATATTTCAAATCTTTTGAAGAGTTGATGAAATTGGAAAGTCCAGAAGCTGTGAAGGCTTACAATGAGGAGTTGTTGAACCTTCATAGAGGTCAATCGATGGATCTCTATTGGAGAGATAACTTGACGATACCCACTGAAGAGGAATATTTAAACATGGTGAAGAATAAGACCGGTGGGTTGTTCCGTTTGGCGGTGAGGTTGATGGGTATCTTTAGTGACGTTGAGATCCCATCGTTGGTGCCATTGGTGAATTTGTTAGGTGTGATATATCAGATCAAAGATGATTATCTAAACTTGACAAGCACTGAGTTTAATACGAACAAAGGGTTTTGTGAGGATATTTCAGAAGGGAAGTTCTCCTTCCCAATCATTCATTCATTAAGATCATCCGATGATAAGACTCTTCTAGGCATATTAAAACAGAGAACTCAAGATAATGATATTAAGAAGTTTGCACTGACGTATTTGGAAAAGACCAAATCGTTTGAGTATACTTTGAGCGTACTGACACAAGTGAAAGATGATTGTTTGGTGTTTGTCGAGGCCTTGGAGATCGATGAGGAGGAGAAACTCGGGTTGAGAGGTGTTATTGACAAGTTGTATATTAATTGATATACCAATTCCTTTTTGTGCTTCTTCTTTGTAAGTGTTGTTTATCTCTACGGGAATCATTCGTGGATGTCCATTTGTATATACAAACACAGCAGCAATCAAGTTACTCTTACAAGTTGAGCAGTGTTGGAGCCCAACAGTATAATCTCACATAATCAACACAAGCAAAAAAAAAACTACTATAACTATAACTGTAACTATAACCACAACCACAACCAAAGCCAAAGCTGAAATATAAAATCCGTCATGGCCAAACCGGGCGAGGTCTCGAAGCTGAAACGACGCCGCCGTGTGCTGCGCTCTCTCCGTCTTGTGAAATACATCGACTACCCTGGTTTGTTTCTCACTGCTGTTCTGCCCATCTTAGCAATCATCTGCTCCACTCAAATCAAAATCCATACAAGGACAATCGAGTTTAGTGTCTGGTATTATATCTGCACAATAAGTTGTATCAATGGTG
>JAKTWU010000257.1:0-41565 GCA_030582435.1 Taiozyma onychis
CACCTAGACCCATTAACTTAGAAATCTCAATCCTTGGAACAAACGACAGCCAAATCCGCCAGTTATTGACATCTGACACTATCACCAACGACATCATCAACGCTACCGAACCATACCTACGTGACCAGAACCCAGAAAGAGAAACCGAAGCATACACACTCCAAGGTATTATTGCAGCACTGGACCGGATCTATTTTGAGTTGGCCTATAACGTTGATCTTTTTAAGGCTCCAAATGACCTTCAATTATTAAGAAGAGGGTTCATATCACTGTTGAACAAAGTCAAAATACAATATGACTTCAACTTTCCGCCTGAACAAGAAAACGAGCAATGTTTAAGAGGTGTCAAGAAAGGAATTGAGGGAAGAATTATCATAATCGAAGGGAAGATTCTCCGGGAAGCCGCTCTCATTGAGATTGAAAATTCCAAAAGAACCTATAGATGGGCACTAGCAACCATCATTATTGCCATTCTAATTGTTTGGCATCAATTCTCGCTCCACAACCTTGGAAGAAAAAATGATCACCTAGTCAGTCCACATAGCTTACTTCTTATAGTAAAAAAAAAACAAAAAAAAACAGTAAAAACCATTAAAAAAAAGAAAATTGCTACTAAATACATACTAAATGTGCTGATATGATTTGTAGTTGAAATACTGCCATATTTGATTAGTCGTGGAAGTACAACTTATAACATAGATGGTTGACAACAAAACTTTTCAGGTTAATCAATTAATTAGTTGGAATAATTAACGCTTGCGTGATAACCTGTCGAAGATGAAATTCATTTACGGTTAGCTCTACAAGAGAAGTAGATGATTACAATGCTGACTACCTGTTCAAGAAATATATGCCAAACATATACCTTAATATTATTTCTTTCTAATTTCTGCTCTCAACAAAGTCTCAGCCTTCTCTAATGAATTATTGTCACCTTTCAAGATGATGATGTTGTTCACCTTATCTGTGATTCTTGGGATGTAGATTTGAGCACCAGATTTTCTTCTAATACCATTCAGACGTGACCCTTGTGGACCAATAACTTTAGCAAAGACGGATGGGTCCTTAACCCATAAGTAACCGTTGATGTCGTGTGTGGCAAATTTAACTAAAGCATCCTTGATTAACTTTTCAACTTTAGCAACATCCTCATTGTCACCTTTCAATCTCCATGGGATAACTGACTCATTCTTGGTGGCCTCATCAGCAACAGTAGTGAATTTGATGGTTTCTTCATCAGAACCAAAAGCTGAACCAGGTGGGGCTGGTAAAATACCAGATAGTTTGGAAGCTTTCTTTGAAGCTTCACCATGCTTTACTTCAACGTTGTACTCAGCTCTCAATTTTCTTATGAAGGCACCTCGTTCAGAAATGGCAACATGTAGATAAGCTGGAACTTCGATTTCCGCCTTCCAGTCATCAGCGATCAACTCAGCAATCTTAGCCTTGGCCTTTTCTATGCTTTCAGGTTGACCAGAAACAGCAACTTCAATGGATTGAGATTCGAATTTTGGAACCCTGACAGTAACGTTGAATTCTTCTTCAATTGAACGACGAACTGAGCCAGCGGGACCGATTAATAATCTGTGTTTCTCCTTTGGAACTTCAATCTTCTCAGTGACGGCGCTTTCTTTGTCAGCAACAATCTTCTTGATCTGAAAAATGATAGATTCAACAATAGCCTTTGGTCCAGATGAGACAATCTTATTGGATTCAGAGCCTTGTTCAGGTACCTGTAACAGTCTTCTGTATTCTTTATCTTCAGCACCCCCAGCAACTTCAATTATATGTTGCTTGGTTGAACCACCAGAACCTAAGATGTCTCTAAAGTATTTTGGATTGACTTCAAGTTCAACGGTGATGGAGTCTTCAAATTCCTTGACGATGGCGTTGATGGCCTTTTCAGCTTCAGTTAAACCCTTTCTTGAGCCAGTTAAAGTGATAATACGAGATTCTGAGTCCTTGTCCTCAGACTGAACTCTAATGCTAATACCAGCAGTGGCAGCAATTCTGTTGATGTTTTCACCAAGACGACCGATAACTCTAGAAACAGAGCTTTGTGGGATAACTAACTCTTTAGTGTAACCATTTTCAATTTCATAGTCTAACAAATCTTTCAATTCTTCTTCAGCTTTGACAACACCTCTTGATGGACCTCTGATGGAGACGTCATCTGAGTTCTGAGAAAAGTTGATTCTCACACTGTATTTATCTTGAAGTTTCTTAACGTATTGACCGTTAGCACCAATCAATGATGATCTGTATTTCTTAGGAACGACCAAAGTCTTGGTGATCTCATCGGCCCATTTCTTGGAAGATTGCACAATGAAATGTTCAGCTTCTTTAACGTTAAATTTGTAACCAGTGATAGTTAGTGAAGCCTTTTCACCAGTTGAGTTATTTTCAACATCGACTTGTACATCGAATTGGTCTCTCAGTTGGTTCAAGTTAGCACCGTTCTTACCGATTAATCTTGAGAGAACATTGGTTGGAACCTTTGTTTCAGCTTGGAAGGAGTAGATGTCTTTCACATCCTCAGCATCCTTTAATAACGATTCAATTTCCTTTTCAGCTTTAGCAATATCAGCCTTTGAACCTTGAATAAAGACTTTGTTCGAAACAGTGGATTCACCATCAGAATGTAGTTTGATGGACATAATTGAGTTTTCGAATGATGATAAGATGGCTCTTAAAGTCGTACCTTTTGGACCTTCGATGAATTGTTGCTTTTCTTCTGGAACAACGAGAACAGAGGTTTTCAGATCAGCTTGTAATTGTCTGATCTCACTCAAAGACTCATCAACCTTCTTTAATCTGGCATCAATCTCTTCTTGAGATGGAGAAAATTCTTCATGTTCAGCATCTTGTGCAATTAAGATGGTCTTATGGAATAATGGAACAACATAAACATCATTTTGTTTAGCAGACAGCTCACTGGCTGAAGTGATTCTTTTAATTAACAAAGTATTGATGTCTGAGATATATCTTACACGAGATGGGCCAAGTGAGTTGACTTTATCAACGATTTGTTTTCTTGAAAGCTTGATTCCTTCAGCATTGGAGACCGGAGCAGCAATTTCCATGGAGACTGATTTCAGATCTTCGGATGCTAATTTGGAGTATGATGGAGGAGTGATCTTAGTGTTGTTAGCCTCACCAATCTTGTAAAGATACCAGAGTGTTTGAAGTAGGCAGCTAACGATTTAGCGTGAGCAAAGTTACCACTATGAGCCTTTGAGATGTCCAAAGAGTCGATAATAAATTGAGAAGTAGCATTTCTGGCGTATTGGATAGCTTGGGGAATGTTGACAGGTAAACCAGTGAAAGTGACAGTTGCATCACCTTCAATGTCTGAGAAGGAGACAACGACTTGAAACTTTTCTAATAGTTCTTTAGCATCAATGAATTTGATGAACCCTCTGTGGAATGACTTTTTGGTCGGATTTGATCTTGATGGATAATGATTCAAGCGCGTTGGTAATTTCAGCCTTCTTTAATAGGACAGAATCTCTTAGACCCGAGATAGTAATGAAGTTATTTTTTGACGGACCAGCAACGGTAAAACCTTCTTCTTCAGAGTCATATGAATTGACAAATGGAGCCAACTTTGCAGGAACAGAAACTCTTGTAGTCAAGTTCTTGGTTTCTTCATTAACAATAGCCAGAATGTTCTTTTTGGCTTCTTCGACACCGTCAATGTCACCCTCGATGGTGATCAGAATTTCATTATCATCATCTTCAACATCACCTGGGACAGGGGTACCATTTTTTTCAATGTCAATCTTCGTTTGAGTGGACTCAATGATTGGTCTTAAAGTTCTACCACCAGCACCGATAATGACAGATCTGGTTCTAACTGGGACTTTGAAGGCAATTTTAACAGGTTTCGTTAAGCGACGAACCAATTCCTTTCTGACTTTGCCCACATGACTGGCTTTACCAGTGACAATGAACCTTCTGTTCTTAGTGACTGAGGACAAGGTTGATTCAATTGAGACACCATGGGTCTTTTTCAACTCGTTGATAATCTTAGCAAACTCAACCCTGGAGATATTCAGGGCAACGGCGTTAGAGATGTGGAAGGCTTCTTGGACAGTAGAGGAACGTATTTGAGACTTAAAGCCGCCATTGGAAGCTGAACTTGATCTGGAGGTAGCAGTGGTGGACATGGAAGGACCCCAAGAGACGGCGGCACTGCCAACGGAGCTGGCAGAACCCAAGGCTGGGAAGGCTTCTTCGTCATTAATGGATGGAGGTGGAATAGAGACTTCAGATTGTTCTTCTTCAGCGGCTTCTTCAGCGGTTTCGGTGGCAGCGGAAACTTCAGTTTCTTCGACTTGGTCGATTGGAGTGGTTTCTTGATCAGCAGCAGACATATTTCAGCAGAAGCGGCAGGAGCAGGGCAGGAGATACGGCAAATGGGACAGGAGGACTGTGTGAACAGCAGCAGGGAGGGACGAGCTGGCAGATGGGCAATTGGTGGCACAGCGGTAGTCAACAAAAAACTTTGGAATTTTCAGTTTGGAAAAGAACAACACAAACAGTGCAAAATTCCATGCAAATTCTACGAATTTTCACAAAATGTGGTGAGTTTTGGCGCAAAAGAAGCGCAATTTCGCGGAAACTATCGCCTCTTTGGAGATTTCGGGGAATTTTTTTGGTTTTTGGCAAAATGCGCTGGCTTTTTAAATCATGAAAACAAAGCACTGGTAAATGAGGAACCTAAGTGGCAGAGTTCCACCACAAAAAAACATCAAAAAAAATACTGCCATCATGTCCGAAACCCGTTTTGCCCAGTTCAAGCTTGTCCTTCTAGGTGAATCTGCTGTTGGGAAATCCTCAATCGTTCACAGATTTGTCAAGGACTCCTTTGACGACTTTAGAGAATCCACAATCGGAGCTGCCTTTTTAACCCAAACCATACAACTGGATGAGAACACCACCATAAAGTTTGAAATTTGGGACACTGCTGGTCAAGAACGTTACAAGTCTCTGGCCCCAATGTACTACAGAAATGCCAACGCCGCGCTCGTTGTTTATGATATAACCCAAGAGGCCTCATTGGAGAGGGCAAAGTCCTGGATCAAGGAATTACAAAGACAAGCCAGTCAAGATATCGTCATCGCTCTAGCTGGTAATAAACTTGATTTAGAAAGTGAACGGAAGGTTTCCACAGAATCTGCTGAATTATTGGCAAGGGAAGAAGGCTTGCTGTTCTTCGAGGTTAGTGCTAAAACTGGTGAAGGTATTAAAGACATTTTCAAAGAGATTGCGAAGAAGTTGCCATTGGAAAGCCAACTGAAACCCAAGAGTAATCACGTCAAAGGTGTCAACTTGCAAAGACCAAGTACAAACAACCAAAACAACTGTTGTGCTTGAACAACTGGTCTTTATCCCTTTTATGACTACTACCATATGGGCCCTCCTTAACGTTTAATTCCTTCATCATGTGCATCTTCCTGTTTCTTTTAATAAATGGAAACACTAAATCTTGTTTTACCTCGAAATAGTTCAAAACTCTCGTGTTTGAGTTTTTTCCTCATTTAATAAGAATTTAACCTTTCATCGTGCAATTGTAAAAGTTTGGTATAAGGGACCAGATATCTGGTCCCTTATTCATTCTGGGCACATCTCTAAACACAAGAGAGTTTCAGATGTCCATGAGTTAGCATGTATAGATTGATCACTACAACAACATTCAAGTTTCAAAATTTGATTATTTTGCACATTATTTCGACTATTTAAGCATTTTTAATCATATAACGTTTGTAGAATCAATGAAAACCAATGAATATTTAAACTGAATCTCTAAAGAAACTCTAATACAAAGTTCTACTTTCCAAATCGATCAAGTTCACCAAGAATTCAACTTCCAATCTCTTTCTACTTTCCACTAACCAGTCATCAGCGATCTTTCTACTCCAACCTTTCAAGTTGGCAACTTCTTCCACAGCATCATCTAAGTTGTTTCTAATCAAGTTGTTTTGAACTCTGGCAATAACACTTTCGATATCGTTACCCTTAACATCACCTTCTTTGCTCAATAGCAATGATGAGAAGAGTTTGGCTGATAAATGACCTAGGACACCAGCATTTGGTGGTAACAGAGCAGCTGATCTCAATTCTGGAGCTAACAGGTTGAATCTTGTTATCAATTGAGCTTGAGTCAATAGACCATCTCTGATGGAGGGTTTATCAATGGCGTTGATAGCTGCGATGATGACATCATTCTTGGATTCCTGCGCCAATTTGTCCAATGATGAGATTTCAGTGTTCAAGTTTTCAATTTTGTCAGATTGCAGTTTGAATTTCAGTTTGTTCAGTTCGAATTGAAGTTTGGCCTTTTGTTCTGAGTTGTTTAAGTGTTCGTCAATGTTTAGGACTAACTGTTGTAAGTTTTCCAACTTGGTATTCAGTTCTTCAAACTTGGCCAATTTACCATCACGTTCGTTCTCAACGGCTTGTTTAATGACCTTGGTGAACTCGTCCTGGGTCTTGACACCGTTTAATTTGATTTGGTTCTTGAATTGTTCTTCAAGTGCCTTTTTGGTGGTTAAAATCTCACTTGATAGTTGTGATTGGTGTTTCAATTCGATTCTTTGTAAGTTTTCGTTGAAATCTTTGGTGAAATTGCTTAGTAGTTCGTTTTCTTTAGCAGAAACCAATTCTTTCAATTTTTGTTCAGTTTCAGCATCTCTAACGGATTGGATCTTGGTTAAGTTGATATCCAGGTCTGTTATGATCTTTCTAATCTCTGATAAATCTTCGTCGGATTTGACAGTACCTTTGTTGACTTGGCCAATGAAGGTGTTCAATTCCTTGATAATAACTTGGATTTGTGGATCTTTTGCGATGATTTTGATCAAAGGTAGGTTGACACTGGAAGCAATAATCTTTTTGGCTTCTTCAACTTTCTTAGTAGCAGTTGGTGATTCCTTAACACTATCGATCTTGACGGATTGAATACCTGAAGCCTTTGGGATAGTTAAGGTGTTTTCCAAGCTTTTGAATTTCTCTTTGAAGTTTTGAACGTTGTAATCTCTCTTAGTTGATTGTAATGATTGAACGAAGTCACAGGCTTCTTCAGCTAGTGGAACGTTATCAGTGAACAATTCATTAAATGCATCATTTTGCAAGGCCAAGGCGACACCAGCACCGTATAGGGCAGCACCACCGACGGTGATCTTCAAAATTGATTTGCCGACAGTAGAACGAAGCATTGCGTCTCTAGTAAAGGTAACCTGAACAGAGAGTGAAACGAGCTTCGTGTGGTTTCCCACTGTTTCCCTTTTGTGATTTTCCAATTTCTCGAGTTGAAAAAAAAAGCTTCTTACTGGTTCGGGGCGGTTTGTTGATTTCCAAATGAGGAAGTGAAAAGGGGGTTTTGTCAGACACTGGAGAGACACAATAGTCTCGACCCCAGATTTTTCATCGAATATAATAGCCATAGGAGGCAAAGTTGATTGTCTATAAAGCCCCAGTTCTAATTATCCAATTAATCTAAGAACTTGCCACCTCGAGCCTGGGGTACTGGGCATCGCCAACATAGTCAGCATCCCACCAAACCATCTCCTCATGACCAAAGAGATCGTTGAATAATTCTGGGCCTCAGTCCCCGCGAAACTGAGATTCTTAGGACCTTTTCTTGACTTGAAACATTGCTAGCATTGGCTTAATTAGTACCAATTGACCCCAATTACTACCAATTAGCATGTCGGATCCAAACTATGAAGCTACACAACTGCTTCAACAACAGCGCCACGGCGATGCTATCAACCTATTGACCGATGTCTTGAACAGAGAGGGTCCTACTGCCAGAACCTTGATCAACAGGGCTACTGCATTCGTCGGTGTCAATGAACATGAAAGAGCTGTCCAGGATCTACAAGATGCCTCCCAGAGAAACCCAACTCCAGAAGAGGAGCAAAAGATTGAACAGCTGATTGAAGGTCTATCGCGTCATGTTGTTGACAACTTGGATACGACTAACTCTAGAGCCCTAGGTGATAGCCAAGATAGAGACTTACAAAGCTCCTTGATCAGCGGTCTGATGGGTAGCGGTTCCGGTGGCCACAGCTCTCAATTCAGCAAACTGAAATTACTTGCTACAGTTTTAGGCTCCAAGAATAGCCATGGTTCTGGCTCAGGGTCAGGTCAATTCTCATTGGGCCAGGTTGCCTCATTGTTAGGTGGTTCATCTTCAGGTGCTGGTTCTTCCTCAAGTGGTAGCTCAGGCTTAGGATCATTATTATCAAGCTTCACCGGTGGATCAAACCATGGTGGTAGCATTAACAATAACAATAACAATAACAATAACAATAGCCAGAACTACGGTGGTCACTCCAACTCAGGCTCTGGTTTGTCTGGTATTTTCAACCAATTTACTAGCGGTAGTAACTCCAGCCAAGGTGGTTATAGTCAACAATCACATGCTCAGCAACCACATGGTCAGCAATCATATGGCCAGTCTTCACAAGGTAGATTAGGCTCTTTCATTTCTCAGCTGTCGGGTGCTGGCCAACAAAACCATAATCAAGGTGGTTATGGCCAACAAGGTGATCACAACCAAGGATATAATCAAAGTGGCCACCAACAACAGGGCCAACAAGGCGGCTTTGGCGGTCAACAGGTTGGATACAATCAAAACTATGGGAATAACGATCAGGGATTCGGCGGGAATGGCTACGGTGGTAGATACTAAAACACAGACTCTTAATGCTAGTGCAAGTATATAAGAATTGAATGGTGAATGTTTATAATACCACAACAAGAGATTGATGTCTGGTTTTCATTCTAGCACAGATGTAGTAATCCCATTCTTCTCTATTTTCTTCACAAGGTCGTCTTCAAAATCATACCATGCGTCAATTTTCCCAGATCTGAATTCGTCGAACAACCTCTCAAAGATCGTTATCGAATGTTCAAAACCTGTCATGTCATCTAATGCACCTTGTAATGGATCGGGTCTACCTTTTGTATGAAGTATGCTCATTGGCTGGAAAAATCCTTCTTTGGTACGATATATGTCGAACTTATGGAACAAATGCTCATGGCATTCACTCAATCTTTCCTTCTCCCATGCGTACTGATCTGATTTTGTCGGTAATTTGGAAGCACCAGACCAAACACCAGCGACAGCTGCGGCCTGTGTCTCCATGTTTCTGAACAGAGTTTGAGCAACGAATTTCCCAATGAATACTATGCTTGGATCTTCAATATTGAAGACATGTTGATATAGGCCTTTGACCCTGGAGTTGGAAGAAGGATGGCTCACATTCTTTGGTATGGAGTATTCCAAGATACCCTTTTCAAGAAATGGGAGCTCAATATGGTAACCAGTACACAATATCACGTTGTCAATGTCATCCAACAACTCGCCATTAGTTAGTTTGATTTGCCTTGTATCAGGAAGGAATTCCTCTACCATTGGGACATTCTTGAAAGATTTGATGCAACGAGCCATGAACTCTGAGTATGGGTCGCTTTCTAAGTTCCTTGAAATAATTGTCTCTTTAGCGTTTGGAGCCAAGTATTGTCCAATATCTATGGCAGAGATATTACTTCCCACGATTATCACTTTCTTGTCCTTAAATCTGGTGGCATCAGTGAATGCTTTGGAATGGAGCACCACGTCTGGATATCTCTTGTTAAACTCACTTAATCCTTTGTAATATGGAATATATGGGATGGAGAACGAACCTTGAGCCAATACAACCGCATCAAACGACTCTTGGTACCATTGATCTTTCCCATCTGTCGTACTAATCCTCAATGTCAAAATCCATTTCTTGCCGTCTTTTCTGACGTTGTAAACTTCAGTGTCGAATCTGATGTAATCTTTCAAGGAGTGTTCTTCTGTGAAATCGGCCATTCTCTTCCATAGCTGCTGATGTGTAATGAATGCTGGAGCTAATAGTCCTGGAGATTCATCTTTTCTCTCGCTGGTGGAAAATCTGGTGTAATCTTCTGGAACATTGGTGTATAATCTTGGATAAATGGCAGATTTGGCCCATTGCTGATAATGAGGATCCTTTCCTGTCGTTATTGGATGAAGGTGGGAGGTTTTTTCAAGTTGAGAATGACTGGGTTTGTTGTCATTCTTGTTCTTGATAACATATACGTTGTCGTACTCTTGGGTATCTAAAATATCTTGTGATGGTAAATCGGGATCTTTAACATAACCTTGAGCGTTCCAAGTACCACCAATATCACTTTTCTGATCAAACCCTACCAACTTACTAAAGAACGGTGTTTCAGCTGGCTTTCCAGAGGGGACAGTGGAATTACCATCTTTGTCAGTGTGCAAGAATTCAAACATCGTAGCCAACCCAGCAACACCACCGGCCCCAATCACCGCTATCTCTTTCATCTTAGTATTTTCTTCATCTTCGTCCTCCAGCACTGGCCACGGACAACTGAATGTGCTTTTCATAGGTGGCTTGAATATATGGGTTGAATGGGATACCTATGCTTTCAGTATGCTTTTAAAAACAACTCTATAACGCTCAAGCACCACCACTATACACTAATAGAAGGGATAATGACTAGCAAAGACAGAACCCAGAAGCGAACGGAAGGCTCCTCAAACAATTCAAGTTTCCAAGGACAGAATATCGACATAATCAGACCATAGTTTTTCAAACAAAAGGAGCCGAGTTCCGAATCCGTCTAAGAAAAACAAACAACGGCAGCGTGATCCCGATTTGGTCTGGTTGACAATGTGCCTAATCTGGATTTATTACGAGCCCATTTATGCTTTGCTCCACATCTGCCTGACATCGACTCTGAATTGAAACATGTAACATAAATCTTTTCTCCTGGTGAACCCATAAGGTCTCTTCCAAATGTCAAAAATTCCTTGGGCTGCAACCCATTGCACTTGCTCTATATTAATTCATATTGTAATAGTTGTATTATGAGGTCATAGCAGATCATAGATTAATCCCTCTGTGTTGGTGGTGTATGGGTGTAGTGTGTTGCATTATTGTTTAGCGTTTTCGCGAATTATAAGTGCCTGTTTTTTGTTGAAGTATAAACTCCCAAATATTTGACACCTTTTGGCGGTGACAACGACAACAGCTTCCAATCCTGAGCCGGATGAACACACACCGGGCGTTAAGCGAAGCCGATACGGGTACAAAGAGCAAGTTGCTATGTGTATCCTTTAACCAGGACCAGAGCTGTTTTGCTGTAGGTTATGAGAATGGGTTCCGGGTTTATAATACAGACCCTATGGACCTAAAAGTTCAACGAGAATTCGAGGAGAATGGAGGAATTGGCTTCATCAGGATGCTGTATCGAACAAACTATCTTGCGTTGGTTGGTGGTGGTAAAAACCCAAGATTCCCTTTGAACAAGGCCATTATTTGGGACGATCTAAAGACGAAGGATGCCCTGAATTTAAATTTCTTTTCCCCAGTTTTAAATATCTTCCTATCGAGAACAAGGATTGTGGTGGTGTTGACTAACAAGATCTATGTCCATGGGTTTGGACTGCCTCCAAAAGCTATTTCCAATTATGAAACGTTTGAGAACCCACTTGGGATCGCTGCTTTATCTCCCGGCTCTTATAATGATCAATCTTCAAACACACAAATACTAGCATATCCTGCCAGGGTGATGGGCCAGATACAGATTGTTGATATCTCATCAAGTGGGAAGGAAAGAAATTTGGTGTCTATTATTAAAGCACATAAATCCAAAATTAGATGTTTGGCATTAAATAAAGCAGGAACAATGATAGCTTCTGCTTCTGAAACAGGCACGATAATTAGAGTGTATTCAACACAAAGTTGCAGCCTGCTTTATGAGTTCAGAAGGGGGCTAGATAGGGCTGTTATTTATTCTATGGCGTTCTCACAAAATGGCTCCAAACTTGCAGTGTTATCAGATAAGCAAACATTACATATCTACAATATTTCAGGTGACCAACAGCAGCAGCAACAACACAAGCAGCATGTGTTGAAAAACTTTCCTGTGCCATTGAAGCCAAATTACTTCAACTCGATATGGAGTTTCTGTTCTGCACACTTGAAAGATGAGAGTGACCAAGTTGTTGATGATATAGGTGTTCTTGGCTGGTCCAACGAGTCCACGATCATCATCATTTGGAAGAGAAGAGCGAAATGGGAGAAGTATGTGATAGTGGAGAATCAAAGTGAGCATGTGGATAAGAGGTTTGAATTGGTGAGGGACGGTTGGAGAAGCCTTAACACAAAGCTCAATAGCTGAGCGAAGCTATAAATTGGCATTATACACATGGTAAATATACACTTTGTTACCCAATACATCCATTTGAGTAGTTAGTAGTGATTAGTCTCATCAATAAAACCACCTGATGACTGAGAATAACACTAATGAATTGTCTTTCAAGGACTAAATTTCCAATCAGGTCTTTTTCCTTATCAGGGCATTTCCTCAAAATCCGAAACACAAATAGACTGTCAAAAAGAAAAAACGCAGAAGCTTCCCACAGCAAAAAAAGCCAAATCCTGACATCAACAGATTTAGCCCTCAATTCCCTCGAGAATCACTACTACACACTTTGCTAGAAAGCCATGTCCGAAGAACGCGAGTCCACTCCGAGCCTGGTCGGCTCCAGCATCAGATCCGTGGACATCAACCACGGCAGCCCTGTCTCTACCAGGTCGACCTCCCGGTCCAAGGTCAAGAAGAGCAACACCCAGCATTACACCACCGTGAACGACCTGGTGCATGAAGGTGCGCTCGTCAATGAAGAACAGGAGTATGACGCTCTACTGGACGAAGCTGGTAATGTCAAGAAGGACGTCTCCAGAGACAATGTCATTATCAGTGCCAATGAGGAGGAGAACAAACCAGAAGCAGAGGCTGCCACTGCCATTACCACGAAGGGAGAAAACAAGGAAGATGATGCTGAAGATGCTGGTGATGCTAGTACTACCAAAGCTATCAATGATGACGGCGTAGAAGATTACAATGGAATCGTCGATGCCCAAGCACTTGAAAGGGAGGTCAAGATCGATGATAGCTCCCTAAAGGGCTTTGTTGTTGTTGATATCCCTAAGGAAGAACCGGAGTCGAACCCAACAATCTATGAGCTGAAGAACGATGCTGCTGGTACAGACATCTCCCTTGAAGATCTAATCGACTCCCAGATTGCCTCTATTTCTGATTTTTCTGCTGATTTGAAGAAGAAGGTTGGTAAGAAGAAGTCTACTGATAAGAAACAAAGAAAGAGATCAAACAGTGGTGTCTTACCGGATCAAGTCATTGAGAATGATGCTGTTCAACAAGTTCCTGCTGGTGCTCCTGAAGGTGTATACTCACCATTGGTACAATCTAGAGAACAATCCAAGATCCGTGATTCTTCACGTTCATCTGCTGCCCCAGAGAAACCAAACCTGGCTAGAGGCGATTCATACACTGGTAAGACCGCTAATGAATTGAGAACCGGTAGGAGATCTACCCGTGACGATCCGTTGAGATTATTGAACCAAAGTTCAAAGGACTATCTACGTTCTGTCTCTAGATCCCGCTCAAGAATATCACAAAAGGTTCCACATACCCCTACACAAGAAGAGTTAGAAGCTGAAGGTGCCCTGTGCAACGATCCTGAACATGATGCTGAACTAGATCAAGCTCAAAATGATGTCATTGAACATGTTGATTTACAAAATGAAGTTCTCCATGAGGAAGATGAAGAAGATGTTCCTTCTGGTACTGAAGTTTCTCAGCTGTTAAGAGAAGCAAAAGAAGCTCCACTTAAGCCAATTAAATCTCTTGAACAAAAGCTGGATGAGCCTGAGTCTGAAGTCATAGATGTACAAGCTGAAACTGCTAGTGCTAAAGAAGTTGCCGCATCAGAAGCTGGAATTGAGACAGAAACAAAGGAAGAAGAGGCCAGAGACGTGGAGCCGATTACTAAGGCCCCAGAATCTACTGGAGCCACTGAAGTTGCTGAATCAGTTGAAGAAACTAACGTCGAAGAAGTTGAAGGAACCGGTCCTGATGTTGCAGAAGAAAAAGTGACTGAAGAAGCCGAAAAGGTCCGTGACGAGCCAGAATCCCCTGATATCACAGAAGAAAATAATTCTGATCCCGTCCTAGAAATCACTGAGTCATTAAAGGCAACTATTGTCGCCGAGGACGCTCAAGAGGTTGAAGAAGCTACTAAAGAGGAGCGAAATGCTGAAAAAACTAAAGAAGCTTCCAAATCCATTGTTGTTGAATCCGAAGGTACTACAGAGGCTGAAGATAATGTCGAAGTGAAAGTTTATGGAGAAGACAAAGAGGCTGCAGAAGAAACTGCGGAAGTCTCAAAAGAACTTAAGGATGACAAAGATGAAAAAACTGGGCCAGTGAAACCAGAAATTAAGGATGAACCTGAAGCTGAACCTAAAGTCAAAGAATCTCAGCCTGATGCTGAAGAAGATGATTCTATAGAAGCTGAAGAAGAAGAGACCTCTTCCAAAGTTGAAGTATCTCAGCTTAAGGAAGCCGAAGCTGAACAGGACAAGAACTCAATCACTGAAGAGAATGAGAACCTAGAAGATAACAAAGATGACTCTGACATCAAGGAACTATCACAAAATTCTTCGTCTCTAAAAATTGACAGCGCTGCCGATGTAGCTGAAAGACTGATTCAGGAATTAGAAGCTGAGATCAACGGTGACGAAGGTGAAGAGAGAGAAGCTGAAACTGAATCCAAGGACATTGAAGTGGATGAGGAACCTCCAGAAGCTGAAGAAGTTCCTGTCAAGGTTGAAACCATAAGAAAACAAGCAAAAGGTCTTGAAGAAGAGACCAAAGAAGCCGCAATAGTGCTTTCTGAAGAGAAGCAACTCGCAGCAAACGAGCCAAAAGAAGAAACTAAAGCTCTTGAACCTGATTCCGAACCTGAAGCTGCTGCTGAAGAGGAAGAAGAAGAGTTTCATGAACCAACAAAGGAGGAGATCATTGAAATGCTGAAGGATGAGCCCGTCTACATCTACACATCCTTAGCTGGTGGTGGTTTCCACATGCCAACGAGGACAAACAAACTTGTCACCATCCTAACCGCGAACCGTATTCCATTCACATACAGGGATCTGGGTACAGATGAAGAAGCAAGAAATGTTTGGAGACGTTATGGTAAAGGAAGAATGTTACCAGGTGTTGTTAGAGGGAAGGATGACATCATTGGCAACTGGGAAGAAATTGAAGAGGCCAACGAGGATTACAGAGTTAGAGAATTGGTTTATGAGACACTATGAATAGCTCTTTATTGGGGGTTCCCGGGTTCTATTGCGTTTTCTGGTGTGGTGAAAGGGTATATTATGATTAATCAGGTGATTCTGAGCTATTTGTAGTCCAAGTGGTTATCCTCTATCTTTCGCGAACTCGTTTGATATTTCCGAGAGGTTGGTTTTTAGGAACAGATAGAGTAGATGGTGTATCTTTGAACTCATTCTATAGTCCACGCTATTCCCCCCTAGAATGCTAAACTCACGCAACATTCAAGATGTACTCACACAGGCCACCAAGTCTGTCTCTACAACTTCAAAATCCATTCTGTCAGTTGCAATCACGCTCCCTGATGGCTCCTTACTATCCAGTTACACAACGCCAAATAACGAACAAAGAATACCTATAAGTAAGTTGAAACTAGTGGCTCTTTCAATACAGCAACAATTATACTATCAGTCCGAAGATGTGGCTCCTGGTTCTGTGGAGAAGTTGGAGGATAATGAGGCTCAACTGGAGTATTATGCCAAATTGATACCAGATACTGAATTTTCATTGATCATCATCACTGAACTTAACTACCCTGATGGTATAATAAACTTGAAGTTCGATGCATTATTGGAAGCCTTAAAGGAGCTAGAGAAATTCTCTTATAGCGAGGATTAATGCCGTGTGATTAATAGAAATTATCGTCATTTCATACATAATAATTCGTTTTTACTCATATATTTCCGTTTAATTCTTCATTCGTATAACTGATTACTCTTCAGCAGGTGGAAATTACAAGCTTCAAAGTAACCGTCAGTCATGGCATCCGTTAGCAACTACCAAACAACTTCATTACCCAATGTAAATAACTCCAGTCTAAACCAACAAAAAAAGACATAGAAAAAGATGATATAAAAAAATATGCAATAACACTCCAAGGGTAAATAGTGACATGGAAAAGGGAATTAGTAGGTTTCTTACCCTTGAGTACCATTGTAACAAAATATGACATGCTAACGATTGGAGTGGGACAAAAATTAAACATATGCAAAACACTGGATAACTTGGGAGAGAAAGAGCAAAAGTAGCAATTTCGTGATTCCATTGGACTGAGGGACGTCTAATCACTTTTCAGCGTCAGAAGTGATTTCACCTTCATCATCTTCATCGTCATTGCCATCATCAATATCATCCATGATACTGTCGTCATCGTAACTCTCCTCCTCTTCTTCAGAATCGTACCAGAAGTTTTCATCGACAACTTCATCATCAACGCCAGAATTTTGATTTGAGACATAAGCCTTTTCATCATCCGGCATTATAAAGCCTCTTGGGATGTTGTGTTTGGATATGTTAACGTCCAGAAGGACTTTCTCTTTGTAGACATCAGGTCTCTTTCTCCAATCAACAGCAGCGTCGATATTGGCTGGAGATGAAGGGTTTGGGTCTTCTAGTAGTGACACGATGGAAATCAAGACGCTCTCAACGGTTTGAGCTGGAGACCAGGTTTCAGCATCTGGTTCTTCTGAAGTTGGGTCACCACCCTGGTGTAGAATGGAGATACATAAACGACCATCTTTGTACACATTTGGGTGATAAATGGATGGGGTGAATCTGAAGGTTGGCGGTGAGAAGGGGAAGTCGACTGGGAACTTCATTTGCGCTTTGAAGTAACCACCGTGGTAGACAGAGTCCTTATTTAGAACCATGACGCCGACGTTCCAAAGGAAGATGTTGTCATCCTCTAGTTCGATGTGGAAGGAGGGGATCCCTTTCTTAGGGTCCGTCAGTTCTCTGAATTGCCGTAACAAAAGGGAAGCGGCACTGGAGGAGCCAGACATGATTACTTGTTATGTGGAGAGTTGCTGATTTGTAATGTGGCGGTTAGCACCAGGGGCTGTTTGTAAGAAATGGACGCAGGCAAAAAGGGAGCAGAGGCACGGGGCAACTTGGGTGTTTCTGAGTTCGTTTACAGATTTTTGTGTGCGCGCGCTTTAAGGTGGGTTGTCCTTACTTCAACAGGTTTTGGGCGGGTTTCTATGGAAGTGGGGGGAGGCCTTTTCTGGAGTTGGTGGACAGGGAAGTTTTGAAAATTGGGTTTGTTTTTTAATACAAAAACCAAGAAATCGATTTTCTTTTTGATTTTTCTGCACCAAAACTTCCGTTTTTTGTTTCTTTTTCGCGGTAAAGAGATGATTTTGAGAGGTCCTCAAGAATTGAATTGGGTTTGGTTCCCCTGTTCGAACCGCTGTGGCGGCACTTTTGAGTGAATTTCTTCAATATTTCCGCGAATTCTGAGCTTGGGGCCAGCCCAAAATAACAAAATAAAATAACGAAGCGAGTTCAAGAGTGTGTATGTTGGACAAACTACGCGATGGCCCAAGCTAACCCCGTGCTGCAGGTCTATGGTGGTGGTATGTAGAGTATCCTTGCTCTCACCTTTCTAATGATACTAATATTGTCTTTTTCTAGATGAAGTAGCTGCCATAGTACTAGATCATGGCTCACAAACTACTAGAATAGGTTATGCCGGTGAGGATACTCCTAGAGAGTGTGTGCCTTCTTTCGTCGGCTTTCTACCTGAAGATGGTGACAGTATGGATGTGGACACCAACAAAAAGGTGAAGAAGAGAGGCAACACCTACTTCAAAGAATCCCTAATCGACTATCCAAGACCACACGGCGATCTGAAGCCAATAGTAAAAGATGGGATAATACAAGACTGGGACTCAGCTGTGGAACAGTGGGAATACTTGTTCGAAAACCTATATGTTGACTACAAAGAACAACCACTACTATTGACTGAACCAGCTTGGAACACAGAAGCCAACAGGAAGAAATCACTTGAAGTGGCACTTGAACAGTTTGGCTTCCCAGGTTTCTATTTGGCTTCCAACCCAACCTGTGTGGCATTTGCCCAAGGTAGGCCATCTGCTCTAGTTGTTGATATTGGCCATGACATTACCTCTGTGACACCTGTTATTGACGGAATGTGTTTAACAAAGACTACTTTAAAGACACATTATGCAGGTGGTTACATCTCAGCTCAATTGAAGAAGAAACTAGATGCCATCAATGAAGAAATTATCCCAAGATACAAAGTTAAATCCAAGGTGCTTACAAAATTCGATGAAACCCCAAACTGGGTTCCTAAACAATTCGAAAACATCACACAGTCATATGAAAATTATCAATATGAAAAGACACTACATGAAATTAAAGAAGTTCTATTAAAGACAACACACGATCCACTAAAAGGTCTGAAAGTTGATGAAGCTGACTTCGAAGAAACTTTCCCAAAGAGGTCTTTTGAGCAGCCAAATGGCCATACTTTTGAGTTTGGTAAAGAAAGATTTGAGATCGCCGATTCTTTATTCGACCCTGAATCATACCCGATTGATTCCTTCAAAGCTGAATCCGGTGAACCAGAGATTGAAAATAAGAATGATTATGTTCCATTAAAGAGAGCCAAGAAGATCGATGAAGATGAGGATGGCTCTACAGGTATCAATAGTGCTAGTAAACGGGTCAAGAAGGAAGTTGTAAAATACAGAGGTCTAGGCCAATTGGTTTCACATGCTTTAACATTATCTGATGTGGATATCAGAGCACAACTAGCTCACAACATCATTGTCACGGGCTCCGGTTCTTTGATTCCTGGTCTAACCGAAAGACTGTATCAGGAAGTCACAAATCTGCATCCAGGGTTGAAGATCAGACTACACGCTAGTGGTAACTTGACTGAAAGAAAATTCCAAAGCTGGCTAGGTGGTTCCATCTTGTCAAGTCTGGGTACCTTCCATCAATTGTGGGTCAGTAAAAAGGAGCTTCAAGAAGTTGGTGTAGATAGATTGTTAAGTCAAAGATTTAGATGAAGGAAGAGAATGGTGATTTGTATCGATTTGTATAATAGAACCAAAAATGAAAGCTTGTTATTTTGCTTGAACAAAAGAGTTTGAACGTTACTGTAGACTTTACATGGCCATAACTTCATGATCAGGCGTAAATTAACAACATACTAACTACTAAAACCTCGCCATTAACTTGTATCTGAAGGTAACAACCCATTTTCTATCGCTTCATTGACACAAGATACCATGGCATTTTGGCGGTCGATCACAAACCCTTGCTTGTTCAAAAAATCTCTTTTGGAATCAACAATCTCTATTGGATCTTCAATTTCGAACAACTTACTCAAACTTTCCACAGCATCTGTTAGATTTGCTTGAACTGATTCATAAATGTCCATGAATGGACTCCTTGCCTCGCTATCTCCTCCACAATAAAAGGCAAAGGCGTAGGACCATTTCAATATTCTTCTACCACGCGATAGAGTGGTGGCGCTTTCAGCTAAGAACTGAGCCTCAATCCAGGAGATGCCAGAGGCTTCCTGCAAATTACGTACAAGGTCTTCAACAATCATACAACGCTTTGTGTCTTGCATCGTGGATTGATCATGGATGGTGTATAGGTTGTAATAATGCATGTATCGGTTTAATAAGTTTCTTGCAGCAGTAGGATCCAGATTCTCGCCCTTCTCGTCCTTCTGTGAGTATCTGTGACATTGGTAGAATCGATTACCATGGGTCCTCCACTCACCCATACAGATCCAGCAGAACTCATATCGACACTTCCTGCATGTCATATGGTTACACCCACCATTCTTCTCAATAGATGACTTACATCTCGCGCACTCCTTTGTATTGGAAAGGATCCAGTTCGCAGTTTCTGAATCATCTTTACATTTCAAGATCCACTTCTTGGAGATAGGACATGGAACTGGGGTATGATTTTCAAGGGAGCAAGTGAAACAGAATTGGTGACCTTGGCTACATGTTGCCACTGGGATTTTGTTATTTCGGACTAATGAGGATAATTCTGAAGAGTTTAGGGCTTCGATAACAATATCACAATCTGGTGAGGGGCACCATTTGTACGTTTGATGTCTTTCAACATATTCTTTGATGGAGCTCTCCAACAATTTAGAACTTTGACCTTCACCACTAATTGTATCAATATCAGCCATTGTTAATGCTAGATCACAACTGGGACATTTAATAACTTTACCATCAGCAATCTTATCACCAATGTATCTCTTATAGCAATTTATGCAAAACTCATGGTTACATGACAACACGTATGATTCACTAGTATCATCACAGCAGATAGGACACTCAAACCCATCCTTTGGGTAATGTTTCTTGTTTGATCTTGACTCTCCTATTTTTAGCCCCGCCTTCTGTTGGACTTCAGCAGGGTCAGACATGTATTCGTCCATCAGCTTTTCTGAATTCCAACTGAAGTATTGTAACAATGTAATGGCCTGGTCTCTGGTAAGCTGTAAAATGTCTTCCAAGTGCTTTGATTGTGAGCTCATGATCTCCAGAAGTTCTGTAGTGGTATGTGCTTTGTACTTTAACGAGCTTGGAACAATCACCGGCAGACTGTGGTACTTAGCGTCAGTTCTATCTTGTTTATCCTCATCCTCTTGATCGTCTTCTGACTGCGTATCAAATTCAAATTCAGCTCGCTCATCGTCAGAGTCAAACTCGTAATCAAATTCTTCGTCTTCATCATGGATCACAGTTACTTCTTGTTCTGCCTTGTCTAAAGACATTGGCGGTGGAAATTCCTCAGCTCTTCTGGCTTTACGGGAATTGAACAGTCCCTTTAACAGCAACTTATACGGTCAATCTTCTACTGTGTATACTTGATGTGGTTTCCGCGTGCGCAATAGGGCGGTGGCGGTCAAATATACTGGATGGGGGTAGATGAAAGTTCAAACAACAGAGAGTGAGGAAAAATTTGTGATTTTATACGGTGTTGAGGGATTGTACTCGGCCAAAATGCGGATTTTCCTCTCACTTTGGGCAGGTAATGGCGGCTCTGGTGACGAAATGCGATGTTTAATTGGAAATTTTGACTCATCTCCTTGTTTGAGGGCTTTTTGTTCTCTCACCAAAATGATGGGTTGCACCGCGAATTCTGAGAAGATAATCAAGTTTGTATTTAGTAGTTAGTTATCTAAGCTATATAAAAGTTTCCTGGTTTCTTCTTATGTTGCGCACTTTTGCCTTGTGTTTATAATGAAAGATGAGATATGTGTCATTTGGAAACGGTACCTCAGTGTTTTGGGAGTCTTTCTTCATAAAACATGGATCTGGAGCCTCTTTTTGTATGTCCACGGTATGTGTTCTATGTCTCTTCCTCATGGGGATGTCATCTTAAACCTTCAGTATGGCTTCTGACTGGCGTTTTGCGACCGATTTAACCGGTTTTAACGTGCGAAACCTGCTCTTGCAAATCCATAATGTCTTCCACTGGAATTTCGAAGTTCCAGTCCAGTGTTCGTTGCGGCCACGTTTTTTCGTCGAATGCGTGTGGACTGAAAAATGTTTGAAGTGAGTCAAAGAACTTTCTTGTTCCTATTAATTCGTCTCTTCAAGTAACCAACTACTTAGAACTTCTTAGAACTACTTTCATAAATGTCATCAGTGAGTATCACTCTTCTCCCAAAGGTCTTCTGTTGCTATTCTTGGTTAAATCAGCCTTTTGATCATCACCGATTTTGGATTCTGGACCATCTTTCGGATAAATTTTCACACATGTGTCACAAACGAGAAAGAAATGATGAGTTGAAGAGAAGATTTGGGGGGAAATATCACAATAAGTGGCCACAAATGAGGCTCAAATGAGGTTCGGATTTTAATGCTTCTTCCTCCCTCTTCACCACCCCTCTTCCCTGTCCCAGAGAATATCAACTGAGCGAAGTACTAAAAGGACAGTACTAACAAAGGTTGTCAAGACCACCCCAGCTCCAGAAGAACTGGAAGATTTAAACATTGTCGGTTACGACCCACTAGTCTCTCCAGCTTTGCTGCAAGCTGAAGTCCCAGCTTCAAACGTTTCCATCAAGACCGCTGTGAAAGGTAGACAAGACGGTATTAAGATCATCAAGAAACAAGATGACCGTTTATTGGTTGTTGTTGGTCCATGTTCCATCCACGATGCCGGCGCCGCTCTTGAATACGCTGACAGATTGAAAAAGCTATCTGATGAACTTGAAGGTGAATTAGTCGTTGTCATGAGAGCTTATTTAGAGAAACCAAGAACCACTGTTGGTTGGAAAGGTTTGATCAATGATCCAGAGTTGGACTCCACTTACAACATCAACAAAGGTTTAAGACTATCAAGACAATTGTTTGCTGACTTGACCAACAAGGGTATTCCAATCGGCTCTGAAATGTTAGACACCATCTCTCCACAATTCTTGTCGGATTTACTATCTTTTGGTGCTATTGGTGCTAGAACCACTGAATCCCAACTACATAGAGAACTGGCCTCCGGTCTATCATTCCCAATTGGTTTCAAGAACGGTACTGATGGTACTCTAGAAGTTGCTGTTGATGCTGTCATGGCCGCTTCTCATGCTCATCACTTTATGGGCGTTACCAAACATGGTATTGCCGCCATCACCTCAACCAAAGGTAACGGAAACTGTTTTGTCATCCTAAGAGGTGGTAAGAAAGGTACCAACTATGATGCCAAATCTGTCCAAGAAGCCAAAGCTAAATTACCAGAAGGTGGTGTCTTGATGGTTGATTGTTCTCACGGTAACTCCAACAAGGACTACAGAAACCAACCAAAGGTCTCAAAGGCCGTTGCTGAACAGATCGCTGCTGGTGAAGAAGCCATCATCGGTTTGATGATTGAATCTCACATCAACGAAGGTAAACAATCCATTCCACCTGAAGGTAAGGCCGGTTTGAAATACGGTGTCTCCGTCACTGATGGTTGTGTCGGTTGGGAAACTACCGTTGATATGTTGAAAGAATTGGCTGACGCTGTCAAACAAAGAAGATCCAAGAGGGCCTCTGCTTAAGTTTACCACTTTTGCTTTTTAATTTATTGTTAATCTGTTGATGTGTGCTTGTGTCTTTTTGTTTTCTGCCAGTTTGTCATGTCTGTGTCCATAGTTTGGTATGATTGAATACTGTGTATTTATAAATCACCTATAAAAATGAAGATAAAACTGTTCAGACACTGTAAATTGTAGCTTGAAGTTTCTCTCTCACTTTGATTCCCTTGTTGATAGATTGTTCACTTTTAATACTAATTAGATAACAAATATGAATATTTCGTTACGGTCTGGAAATTTTCATAGAATGAGTCAATGGAAAAATCAAAGATAAACTCATCCAGCTCCAATCTGGTGAGCAAATTTCGCCACAAATCTCCCTCTTTAATCTCCTCCAACCTGCTGATTTAATCATGCCAGAAGTCGTCCACATCATCGATGTTGAGAGTGGTAACCTGCGCTCGTTGCAGAATGCCATCGAACACCTTGGCTACGAAACAAAGCTGATCAGAGACTCATCTGACCCAGAATTACAAAATGCAACAAAGTTGTTCCTTCCTGGTGTTGGTAACTTCGGTCATTTTGTCAAGCAGATGAACGATAAGGGCTTTGAGAAGCCTATTAGAGAATACATTGCCCAGGGCAAGCCAATCATGGGGATCTGTGTCGGTTTACAAACTCTCTTTGCTGAAAGTGAGGAAAGCCCAGGTATTAAGGGTCTGGGCCTCATCGATACATATCTGAAGAAGTTCGACTCAAGGGATAACAAAAAGAGCGTCCCTGAGATCGGTTGGAACTCGGCTTATCCTTCTGGTGACAAAATTCTATATGACATTGATCCAAACAACCGTTATTATTTTGTTCATTCATACGCTGCCATCATTGACAATGCTCTTGAAAAAGATCTTCTAGACAAAAGTTGGGAGTTGGCCATCACAAAATACGGTAATGAAAAGTTCATCGCCGCTGTCGTTAAAGACAATATCTTTGCAACTCAATTCCACCCAGAGAAATCAGGTATTGCCGGTCTAAAAGTCATCAAGGCCTTCTTAGAACAAAAATCACATTCACCAATCCCAGAGATTGTATCGCCTAACGATGGCTCCAACAATGGGTTGACTAGAAGAGTCATTGCTTGCCTAGATGTAAGAACTAATGATAATGGCGATTTAGTCGTCACCAAAGGTGATCAATACGATGTTAGAGAGAAAGATTCTGCTGGAGGTGCTGTTAGAAACTTGGGTAAACCTGTGGAATTGGCTCAAAAGTACTACGATCAAGGTGCTGATGAGGTCACATTCCTAAATATAACCTCATTTAGAAACTCTCCGATCGCTGATGCCCCTATGTTGGAAGTTTTGAAATTAGCTGCAAAGACCATTTTCGTTCCATTGACTGTTGGTGGTGGTATCAAAGACGTTGTTGACCCAGACGGCACCAAAGTCCCTGCCTTAAAAGTTGCTGGTCTATATTTCAGAGCTGGTGCTGACAAAGTGAGTATCGGTACTGATTCCGTTATCGCTGCTCAAAATTACTATGCTAATGGTGGTCAAGGTGATGGCACTTCCCCAATTGAAGCCATTTCGAAGGCATATGGTGCACAAGCCGTTGTTATTTCTGTGGATCCAAAGAGAGTTTATGTTTCCAAACCAGAAGATACAAAGAACAAGTCTATCAAGACTGCTTTCCCTGGTCCTAAGGGTGAAGAATACGTCTGGTATGCCACCACCATCAAAGGTGGCAGAGAAACCACCGACTTGGGTGCTTATGAACTGGTCAAGGCCTGTGAAGCCCTAGGTGCCGGTGAAATCCTGTTGAACTGTATCGATAAAGATGGTTCCAACTCAGGTTTTGACTTGGAATTGGTCAACCATATTAAGTCTGCTGTTTCGATTCCAGTCATTGCCTCCAGTGGTGCTGGTAAACCTGCCCATTTCGCTGAAGTCTTTGAAAAGACCCCAACTGATGCTGCTTTGGGTGCTGGTATGTTCCATAGGGACGAATATTCTGTCGGTGATGTCAAAGTTCACTTGAGAGAGCGGGATTTCCAAGCTAGAATTGACGATAAGACTTTATAGATAATGCTTGATTATAGATGTTTCTTTTCTACTTAATGATCTTAAATCAACAAAAACAGTGTAACTTTTTATTGGGGTGCATATAAAATACAAAATGTTTTCTCGCTTCTAGGAAATCATGCTTATTCTTCGTCTTCTAATTTGTCTTCTCTCTTATCAGCTTCTTCATCTGATAATTTTACACCACCACTGATGGAGAATTGACCACCAGCACTGACAACCAAGATGTTATGGTTCTCAGTAGCAGTGTTTTTAATTCTAGTTGGGGTTTCAACATCTTCGCCAGCTGGACCTAGACCAACAGCGTAAGTTTCACCAAAGCCCCAGGAATATACAACACCATCTTCAGAGATAGCTAAAGAATGATGTGAGCCGACAGCAACGGATCTGATTTTTGGGATTTTTTGTAATTTTGTTGGAACTGGCACTGATCTTGGTTTACCATGAACATCGTTGAAAGTTTCCTCTGGTAAATCAGCTTTAGCGATACCAACTTCAAACATATCGTATCTACCAAACGAGTAAACTGAACGGTCTTCGGATAGGGCCAAAGTGTGATGCTCACCAGCGGCGATCTGAGTGATTTTCTTATCCGATAGGGTAGTAACTTCAGTTGGAACAGTGACAATGGAACCATCCTCTAGGTCTGAAGAGATACCACATTGACCAAATTGGTTCAAACCCCAAGTTAGAACTTTACCATCTTGAGTGATGGCGAAACAGTGGAACTCACCAGAGGCGATGTAGATAACATCAGCTAAACCAAATTCTCTTGGTTCTAAGGTTCTTAATCTGTTACGTTCCAGGATTCTTCTACCTAATTGGAACTGTTGACCGTTACCCCAAGCATATACAACACCCTTGGCATCCAAGGCTAAGATATGATCTTTACCACCGGCTAATTGAACCACATCTTTCAATTCTTCAATCTTGACTGGAGTCTTTTGAATTTCCACATCACGTCTGAAACCTAAGATACCTTCGTTACATCTGAAAGTACCCCAAGCGTAAACATCACCATTCTCGAATAAAACAGCGGATAAGTTATCGGTGGCAGCTAATTGGACGACTTTTAGACCTTTTGGTAGACCTTCAACCTCACCAGGTGTTGATTCTGCTTCGTTTAAATCACCGTCTTCATCGTCGCTTTCATCAGCATCCATGTCTTTTAGATTTTCCTTGACATTTGAGGTATCTCTGGCAAGTACATAACTGTCATTACTACCCCACGACCAGATATTGTTGTCAGCATCCAAAGCTAAAGTATGCATACCACCAGCGGCGAAATCAACGATACCTAAATCTTTCAGGAATGGGTTCAATCTTGGTCTCTTGACTTCCTTGGTCTTAGCTTCTGGACCTAGACCTAATTCACACATGGATCCAGTACCCCAAACGAAGACATCGAGCTTGGTTGACTTTGGTTTTGGAATTTCATTGATCTTTGGTAAGCGTCTAAAAGAATTCAATGATCTACCTGTGTGTCTAGCTCTCTTCACCGATCTGGTCGTTTCGCCGTCAACGGTACGTTTTCTATCCAGCTTGGCCATTATGATTGTCTATGTGTGATATTTTAATTGCTGTAACGCTTAAAAGCAATTGGAAAGTATAAAAGTTGTATGTTTTGATGCAAAATTGTTTATGTTTGATTACTTTCGCCACCTAAAAAGGCAATCTCCGGGATTCACGTGATTCAAGAGTCGGAGATGAGCTGCTTATGTAATCTCAGAAAATTTCCCATTATGATAGAAAAAATTTCTGTAACAAAGGGAAGAGCATCAGAGACAATTGATTCGGTCAGATCACGATGGGCAAAGCTGTTAGAAGTAAAGATCAACCACTGCGTCATGATCCTTTGTACAAGGAACTGAGTACCCAAGGTGGTAACTTGAGAACCAAGGCCAGAGGTAAGAAGAAGGAAGAAAGAAACGAAGATGAAGAGTTCATTGATAGTACCAGTTCTAGAAAGATTCTACAACTAGCCAAAGAACAACAAGAAGAACTAGAAGAAGAGGAAAGACAAGAAACTAGGGGTGAAGGCTTTTCATTTGGTTCCAGATATGTAGAAGTTGAAGAAGACGAGGAAGTCGATGAAGAAGACTACGAAGGTATCTCAGACTTTGGTGGTTCCGATGAGGAATACGAAGTTGATGAGGAGGAAATCGATGAGGAAGATGCTAAGCTATTTGAACAATACCTACAACAATCTAGAGCTGCTAACGAATTCAACTCTGATAACGGTAGTTATAACTTGGCCGATAAGATCATGGCCTCGATCAGAGAGAAAGAACAACAACAATTACAAAAGGAACAAGGTATACAGAAGCCAGTCGATGCTGTTCTACTACCACCAAAGGTTATTGCTGCCTATACCCAAGTTGGTCAAATCTTATCCACATGGACTCATGGTAAATTGCCAAAACTATTTAAAGTTATCCCATCTTTAAACAACTGGGAGGATGTTCTATATGTCACCAACCCAGAAGCCTGGACTCCACATGTCGTTTACGAAGCCACCAAGTTATTTGTTTCTAACTTGCATTCCAAACAAGCGGAGAAATTTGTCGAAAATATACTGTTAGAGAGATTCAGACTTGATATCGAAACCTCAGAAACCCATACCCTAAACTATCACATCTACAGAGCCTTGAAGAAATCTCTATATAAACCAGGTGCTTTCTTCAAAGGTTTCCTATTCCCATTAGTGCAAACCGGTTGTTCAGTGAGAGAAGCCACCATTGCCGGTTCTGTTGTTTCAAAAGTCTCCATCCCAGCATTACATTCCTCCGCTGCATTAAACTACTTACTAAACCTAGAGTTCACCCCGGCCACAACTGTTTTCATCAGAATATTGCTTGAGAAGAAATACGCTCTACCTTACCAAATTGTTGATAACTTGGTGTTTTATTTCATGAAGTTCAGAATCATCAAGGAAGATGGTATGGTTGATGAAGATGAAGAGAGAAGAGCTAAGAAACTGGAACTTCCTGTTGTTTGGCACAAAGCCTTCTTGGCGTTTGCTCAAAGATACAAAAACGATATAACTGAAGATCAAAGAGATTTCTTATTGGAAACTGTTCGTCAAAGAGGTCACAAGGATATCGGTCCAGAAATTAGAAGAGAATTATTGGCTGGGACGGCCCGTGAACCACCATCTGAAGAACAAGAAAAGACCATGGTTGATGCCTTCTAGAAAGTTCTGTGTTTTATAATGTTAACGTGTACACTAGAGTGCTTTTAAGTCATGCACAAGAAAACTAGCTGTAGAATTTTCCGTTCTATAAACAATTCGTAAGTTTCATCAATCATAAACTTCTTCGTAATTCACGTTAATAAACAAGGTGGAGAAGATGTATTCTTCACCTTTCATGTCGTAAAGTGGGAGGTGTCGGTAGCCTTGGTTCAAGTTCTGTAATCTGCAACAGTTCACAGCGAATGGGATATCACCTGTCTTCACTTGGAATCTAATGAAATCCAAACAGTTTGAGCTCCTCAATCTACCTTCAAACCTGTACCTCCAGGTTGGGTTGAAACCATTTGAGTAGATGGCCCTCGTGGTGAAGAAACTGTTGGATGTTGGAAATGTTTGTCCGCAAGCAAGATCTGTAACTAGCATTCCATCAACCAACGAGGCCTCAACAAGTTCAAAGTGGACATATGGGCTCAAAACATCCTCTGACTTTAGTTCTGCTGGTCTTGGGAGAAGTTGGGCCGAAATGATGTCGATTTGGAACTTAATGGTCTTTGGAGGTGTACTCTTCAGTAGTTTGAACTTGATAACAGGAGGGGTATTCCTCAGACCAATAGGTTTTAGTTGATACCCACTCTTGTCGCCAACATTAAACATAGCTTCATTAATCTGCTGACCAAGGTCATAAGTCTGCCAATTAGTAGCCACCATCTGGACACCATGTTCCCAAAATTTGATAGGAATGAAGTTTGTGGAGTTAAGCCTGTATCCAGATGGATAAACCCTCATAAAATAGGTTCTGTTGTGCTTGTTGATCAAATAGGTTTTCTCTGTGTCTTTTATCATCGCGTTGAAGTTTCTCTCACTGAAGGAAAAAATGTGGTTGATCGTCTTGGATTCAGGTAGTGAAAAATTGATGAACTTTAGCCCTGAGGCATATACACCAAGCTCAGTGAGTTCTGAAATGATCTTAACTTGTTTGTTACTCTTTCTGACAACCTCCTTAGAACCTTCTGGATCTTGATCTGATTCTTCATTTGCTGTGGAACTGGAAGTGACTGAGCTCTGAGTACCTGTGGATATCGAGCTTTCAGAGCTACCGGATCTCTTGATTTTGATCAAGACCTTATGTTTCAATTCCAGCGGGCTTGGCAATCTGAAAGCATTGGTCATTAGAGGCTTCTTCAATAGAACATCATCAAATACTTCGAGCAGTAGCTCTCTAATAGTATGCTGGTATTCTATCTTGCAATGGATTTCAAATGACAAGAACAAGGGGAACGGTGACATAATAAACGCGTATTTCCGCACAATCTCGAACACATCACGAATAGGCAATGAGCTGGTCAGTTTGCCATGTCTTACCACTGGACCCTGGTCGCCATCCCAGATATCAATTTCAATGGAGCGACAACCACGTTGCAATGCTTTAATATAGCCTTCAATAGATATGGACTTCCCGTATTGGCGACCAGTCAAGTAAGTGTTGTGGGATGATGAGATGAAGTACTCGTTCAATGGCTTTGTGTAGTCTTCTTCAAACGCCCTGATTGGTGTCAAAAGAGCAGATGTCAGATAGTTGGTGAAATCATCAATATTGAGATAGTCTGAACCCTTTGAATACTTGTAAAACCATTTTCTTAAAGTGTCTGTGGTCTCATGTTGCTTCTGTTTTGTCTCTATAAAGTTGGAGAACTGTCCAAATGTCATCTTGGAGTCATTGTTGGTGATCTCGTTGAAGATCTCCGTGATCTCAGGTCTTGCTTTCAATTGCTTAACAAACTTTTGAAACTCTTCAAATGATAATAATCCACTACTGTCCGTGTCATTCTCATTAAAAACTTTTCTCAAATACTTTTCATCACAGTTGATGTGGAGTCTCTTGGTCAATTTCAAGATATCATCAAACCCCAAACTTTCTTTGTTATTGTTGTCCTTGAATATGTAGTTCTTCCAATGAATATTAGCAAAATTCTCACCAGGGATGGCCAAATACTTCATCATTTCCCTTCTTCTGTTGACCAGCTTGCTCAAAGTGCGTGTGAATAACTCTAGGTCATCTTTGGTTTGAGCGATCACATGCAGAGCCTTCAACTTGGTTGAGTCCAGATCATAATAAATGAATGAAGCCCATCTATCGTCAACTTCTTTTGAAACACCATACTCCTCTCTATAGTTCTTTGCATCAGTACCAGTTCTTATCTCTTGAATTTTATCTAGACTAATCTTCTTACTATTATTCCAGGTAACGAAGGCTCCAGGTAGATTGATCTTGAAGATTTTCTGGACTTTCTTCTTTCTAGTGACCCTGATCAGTGGTAGACCGCTCACTAATGCTTCAGGAAGTTCTAGATCTTCGAGCAGTGTCTCTTCTGTGGTCTCCAAGGATAGCACAGCAGCATCAAGATCTTTGTCACTTGGGACGTAGTTGAAGTTGGGAGACTTGAGAATCTCATCATAGCTCTTTGTCAAGGGGCCCTCCGTAGGTAAGTCTGCCTGTAGCTCCGGAAATATACCCTTGTATGTCTTCTTGAGCTTCTTTTTGATGGACGTTGCAATATCGGTGGTCAGGTTGGGACTCGTGGGGATCTTGGAGGAGATGTTGTTACCAACGTTAGAGAGGACCTTCTTGACTGGGGACATGGACAGCGACGTTGACGACGAGTTGTTGGAGAGCTCGCTGTGGGCAGAGTCGTTGGTCGTGGAGCTGCCCTTCCGCAACATGGAGTAGTGCTCTGTGATGGAGTTGGACTTGGTCCTCACCAGCAGAGCCGGCGCCTCGCCTGGATCCCCTTCCAGCTTGGGCAGGGACATAGTAAGCGCTTTCGACGGGGTTTGGCGGGCTTGTGGGAGCTTTTCGGGGCTTCTAAAGGGGTCTTGTGGTCGTTCTAGGCGGAAGTTGACCTAAGATCAGTAATGTGCCACTTTGTACGTTGTATCTTTTTTTCACAAATCTGAGGTCAATGAACAATCAGAGTAAACAATACGCCACCGGTGGATACCTTAAAAAGCAGCATAGAAAAATGTCTAGTCCCGTCAGTGCTGAGTTCAATTCCTCCTCTTCCTCACCAGGCTCACCAGGCTCCTCAGCAACGCCCTCAGATCAACAGATTTCTTTCAAGAAACCGGTCAAAATCAAGAACGAGTTGAATGAAAAGAGACGCAACGCTCTGAAGGACTACTACAAGCTGAAGCAGCAGCAACAGACGCTACAGAAGGAGACGGAGTCTCTAGAGAAGAAGGTAGAAGTATCAACAAGCAAAGACGATGAAGACGACGACAATGATGATATAGAGCTAGCCTTGAACGAGGGACGGCCTGTGGCTGATATCGATTTAATCAATTCTGACTTCAAAACCATTTTAAAGGACACAAACAAGCTTACTACGAGCATCAATTTCATCAACTCATCCATTAAGAGCATCATACACAACAATTACTATGAATTGATCAGACTGAATGATTTTTTGAAAGAACTTAACGATATAGACTCCACTATTGGCCAAAAGACAGGTCAATCTTCCAGGAGAAACACACTCCTGGATTCGTTCACAATTTCAAAACCTATTGAAGAAACACGACCAGTCACTTCAGACTCTGGTAACAATTTCCAAAAGCTGACTGCCTTGATGGAGAGGATTGATCAGTTAGACAAGAAGGACTACTCTACCAGAAAGACAGTACAACAACCTTCGATTGACCAATCAATAAATGTATTACTGTACACATCGAACCAAGACAAAGAAGAAGTGAAATCTCAACTGAAGCCACTAATAGAGAATGTAAAGAAGGCTCAAGGCCAGCAAAGTCTCATACAACAACTGGAAAAGATTCTTCATGATCTCTAAGTTCTTTCATAATTTTGAAGAGCATTTTATTAATATACATCATGACATAAACATCTTAATCTTTCTTCAAATCGAAGTATCTAGTTTCAACACCATCTTTAGTGACAATTAGGATCTCTAGACCATCACCAACATGGATGTGTCTCTCGGTGGCAGAACTGAAGGCATCCCTGACTAATTGGATAACCTCATCTAGAGACAGGTACTTCAATGGCTTCTTCACGGTCCCATTAGAATCAGGTTCGTATTGATTCTTGAAATTCACTTGGTTATCTAGAAAAGGCATGATCAAATCAGCAGCAGCACCACCGGCTCTACATTGTTCTCTCTCATAGGAACCAACAGGGTCAAAACTGTAGACTGAACCTTTACCTTCTTCATCAAGACCGGCAATAATGGTGTGAACATAGTATGGAAAGAATCTCTTACCGTATAGCAAGTGCTGTATAAATCTAGCAGCAGAGCTCAATGTTAGCTTCTTGTTGTGATTAAAATGGTACCAAGTCAATTGGTTCTTGAATCTGGAGATGAGGGCATTGGCGTCTGCGGAGAACCCGTTGGCAGATACCACGATGCTATCACCGACGTCGAAGACCTTAGGCTCGTAACGGGAGTTTATGGAATAGCCCACAGTATGTCTGGTGTCACCTGCAAGGACAGCGAAGTCCTCACCAGCAATCCCCAAAATGGTACCACCACTGTCGCTGTATGGGTTGAATCTGTGCTCAATTGGCGTGGCCTGCGCCTCTGACTGGTAGCCGGACTTCACTTGTGCTGCACTCATGGTTCTTTGCCCGGAATCGACTGTATCTGATTGAATCGCCACTACCATTTCAATTTTGTTGATTTTGATCGTATTAAAAGTAAACCTGTAGAACGAGTTCGCGGGTCTCGTGTTCAGGGGAGGGTAATCTTGAAGTAATGGCCTATATTTGCTGCAATTACGAGACAAAAATGTCAACTTTCTTGTCTCAATCTGAAGCTATCCGCTTTTTAGTAGTAAGAGTCCAGTATATCGTATTGAGTGCTCATTTTAATTGCGCTGATCGTGCTTCATTTCGTGCCCTTCTAACTCTCCACATATATAGTAAGATTACCGCGGCATTTCCGACGGCAAAGACTTTAATTTTCAATCTCTCGATCCTGGGAAAGAGTAGCACGGAAAGAGTAGCACCGCTTTCCCAGGATGTGACAATTTTATTGTAATTTGAGGCTAACACCTTTAATTACGGACACTTTCGGATCCAACTAATTGCTCCAGCTACGTCGCATTGGAAGATATATATAGAAGGCACTCATCTGTTTACTTTCCAGACTTAATGCGTGGCGAACTACAACAAGCTCATATTTTTCTGTCACACATATATTAATTGTTGATTCGATATATGAGAATAAGGTAACTTCAATAACCTATAAACAAATTCTACTAGTCGACAACCAGTATCTAGATCACTGCGATTGATTTCTTGCAGGATACCAGATCTATCATTCAATAGTGAAATAATCATGATCTAAGATCAGGGCGAATGAACAAACAGGAATTCCTGAAGTTTCTTGCGTGCTTACAACGAACAAAAAAGTCAAATATCTCATTAGTCACCAACAAGAGACCCTATATATATACTAAACCTTTCTTTCCCAGTTTCTACTTTCGAAATACTTGTCCATTATGAGTGAGCGAGTAGCTAAAGAGGGCTGTTCTGTGGCCATGATCGTGATTTCAGAGAGTGTAGTTGTGAGTTGAAGGCCCTTCGGGCCAGAACTGGGGATCCGTTTTGATGACTTATGAAAAAATGTATCTATGACCGGATCTAGACCCAATTCAAGCGAACTTTGAGGCGGATATTTGACTAAATCAAGGTTACTGTTTAAAGAGATCTTTGATCAGTGCGTAGGCTCCAGAATTGGTGACTTGAATTTAAAGAAACCCACAAGGCCAAGATACAATCGTATTCGAACCTGGGGCCAAGTTGTCAGCGAAGTGACGCAAATGCACCAATATTTGTCCAGTGCTTAAGCTCTTACTTGGCCATAAACAATGAGATTAGAGTAGGAGATGAATGCGATGACTTCAGATCCGATTATGGTCACTTAGTGAAGTCTGAACCATTGTTCTCTCTCTTGAATTGAAAGACCCCCATCGACAAGCTTTTGCTGGTGCTATCTGATTGCTCGTTATCCCAATTTTGACCCCAGATACGAACAATCAATCAACATTCAGTTAAGCCAAGCCAACCATTTATTCCCTTTGGTCGCTAAGTTCCACTTTGTCAAATGCGAACAAATAGAACAACTGATAGCAGACTGTTATACGGTGGATTTCGCCCTGACAGGAACAATCATAGAAAGTCCTCCTTGTTATCAATAAACTGTTTGCTAGGAATTACAGCCAAGTTGGTTTGAAATCAGCAGCTACCACATAATTCTTCGAGCGCCTGCTCCCTCAGCGTGGGTTAGCGAGATCTGTTATCAGCTAAAGCCAACATTTCTCTGGAGAGCGTATCCCCATGCGACTAGACTCTGTTTTGGGATTACCAGGGGATGTGGCAGAGACATGTTTTCAGAGATGGGCCATGTTGAGGGTAAAGAACTGATTCTGTAAAGAAAAAGCTATTGAATTTGAATGCTCTGTTGATGTTGGACATTTTCACATCATATGTGTTTTAAAAAAATGACGAGGCTACTAGTAGGTAGACAAATAAACCACGAAAACCTGCAGGTCTAAAGTTCTCAGAGATTGAAGAAATCGTCCCAAGCACTCATGATGGGGGGATATAGGGCATTCTGTCATAAGGCATCATCACCACCACACTTATCAAGTGTGGCGATCACCATTTTAATGATCATGAGCCTAATCATACTAGTTGCATCAAAGTCTAACTTTAGCATGACTAAAACCGAAGATACAGAAAGGCATCTTGACGTGAGATCATAAAGATGTATATTCTAGAGGCTTTAGATGTCTTGTGACCATCAGATTTGGCAGCGGCACATAATACTATTCCAACAATTTAGTGCATAAATCACATGGATACATACGTCATTGAAAAAGTGACCGTTGGGGTAGATATTGAGATATGGCAAAAGCAGTTTTGGAACTGGTTCTCTCTACACAAATAACTCATGTTTCAACTGAGAACACCCTTCTTGATCATTCACAGGGCTTCAAAGTAGACACTTAAATTATCATTGTCACCTTATCCTTCCGGGGCTGTTTTCGATTATCGCTAGCTATCTCCAGATCGCAAACTATACAATTCAGCCAAGAGCCAACGTGTTTTGTGCCAAGTTCGGCCGATACTCCTAACCACGGTAGTAAGAGACCACGTTCCGAGAATGGTTATAGTGCCTGAGAACGATACCATTTATTTCCATGACGCAATGAAGTGATAATCTCCGTCTCCCATAGCCTCTTTTGGCCAGATCACCTTTTTTCTCCGCTCGTCTTGCTTTTTTATGTGTCATTTCCTCTTGTTTCCCACGTTGTCTCAGATCTACGCTGAACGTGACCACACTTTCCCTCTGTCATGAGGGCGCGGGTAAATTTCTTGGTATTGTGGGCCCTACCAGTGAAACTACCCTAAGCTCTTGGACCCAATTACGTGGCGTTGAGGGTCGTTATACGCCGCTTTTGGGCCCGTTCTGATCCCATATTGGTCATTTAAGTGAGATATTGAGCCCGGTGATTTCACTGGCTTCCTTCACACCCCTCTTCCTTGTCGCTGACACCGATTCTGCGACTTTTGTGTCAAAAAATCCCACGAAAGATTCCTCGCCTCTTTTCTTTTTCTTTCCATGCAGCTTCTCTGGTTGACGCCACATGCGCCGATGGTTGCCCAATTTTATAGGCTGATAAGAAGTCTTCATCACCATTTTTGGTTAAGAAAAGGAAATGACAAGACTTTTGCCAGTTGAGTTTAGAGCCTTCTCAGAAAAGTATAAATATCTTTTCTTTCCCCATTATTTCCCCCCTATCCCCTTCTTTGATCCTCTCTTAACTCTTTATAGAATCCCTCCAGTATTAATACATATTCACTTCAACTAGTATCATCATTGCTTTGAAGTTAGTGTATTGAATCGTATTGAATCATTAATCCCCACTATTGTCTCACTCTACATAAAACCATCAATTACCCCATCCCCCCTTAAAAGGAGAGTTGCAAGAATATTGTATTATGTCAAGTGTAAATGAACAGAAATTGAAGTACTCAGCCACAGACGCTACCAAGACCACCGTCTCTTCAGACGAATCTCTAAACGAGATGGACCACTACAGAATGCCCGTGAAGGATGTCGAATCCGCCTACAAGACCAACACTCTGGAAGGTTTGAGCACCGCTACCGCTGCTGAGTTGTTGAAGGTGCATGGTGAGAACAACTTAGGCGATGATTCCAAGATCAGTTTAACCAGCATCATCATCCATCAATCCTTCAATGCCATGATCCTGATCTTGATCATTTCGATGGTTATCTGTTTAGCCATCAAAGATTGGATCTCTGGTGGTGTTATTGCCTTTGTCGTTGGTATCAACGTTGGTATTGGTTCTTTCCAAGAGTACAAGGCCTCCAAGACCATGAACTCCTTGAAATCGTTATCATCCCCAACTGCAAAAGTCTACAGAAACGGTGAATTACAGACAATCCCAACTAAAGATGTCGTTCCTGGTGATATCGTCAACGTCAAAGTAGGTGATACCATTCCTGCTGATTTAAGACTATTTGACTCTTTGAACTTTGAAACGGATGAAGCACTGTTGACCGGTGAATCCCTACCAATCGCCAAAGATCACACTGTTGTCTACGATGAAGTTGTCCCAATCGGTGACCGTTTAAACATGGCTTACTCCTCCTCTGTTGTCACCAAAGGTCGTGCCACCGGTATCGTTGTTAAGACTGGTTTGTTTACTGAGATTGGTGAAATTGCCCAATCTTTGAAAAATTCAAAAAACTCCAACACCAAGGAAGAAAACTCAGCTTGGAAGAACTTCTTGATCCTGACCAAAGATGCCATTGGTTCCTTCCTCGGTACCACCACTGGTACTCCATTATCCAGAAAATTATCTAAATTAGCCATTTTGTTGTTCGGTATTGCTGTGGTCTTTGCCATCATTGTTATGGGTTCCCAGAAATTCAAAGTCACTTCAGAGGTGGCCATTTATGCCATTTGTGTTGCTATTTCAATGATTCCATCCTCATTGGTTGTCGTCTTGACCATTACGATGTCAGTTGGTGCTAAGATTATGGTTAAAAAGAATGTTGTCACCAGAAAATTGGATTCTTTAGAAGCATTAGGTTCGATCAATGATATTTGTTCCGATAAGACTGGTACTTTGACCCAAGGTAAGATGATTGTTAGATCTGTTTGGATTCCAGCTGCTGGAACTTATCAAGCCATTGATGCTAATAAACCATTTAATCCAACAATCGGCGAAACCAAATTAAGAGCCACATCCCCAAAGGAGAATGTCGATGATGACTCCAATGAAGAAGAAACTTTGATTGATGTTGATCCATCCAATGAATTTTTCCAAAAATGGTTATTGACTGCCACCATGGCCAACATTGCCACAGTTTTCAAAGATGAACAAAACGAATGGAAGGCTCATGGTGATCCAACTGAAATTGCCATTCAAGTCTTCACCACTAGAAACGATTTCTCAAGAACCAAGTTCACTGAAGCTGAAGGTGCTGAATACATTCATTTGAACGAGTTCCCATTCGATTCCTCAATCAAAAAAATGTCTGCGATCTATTCTAAGAATGATAAAGAAACCTGTGTCTTCACCAAGGGTGCCGTGGAAAGAGTTTTGTCCTCTTGTGTTAACTGGTACCCAAATGGCGAATTGAAGCCATTGACTGAAGAAGATGTTCAACTTATTGAAGATAATATGACTGCCCTATCTTCTGATGGGCTGCGTGTTCTTGCTTTTGCTACTAAGACCGTTTCAAACGATTTTGACATCAAGAATCGTGAAGCTGTTGAGTCCGAATTGACATTCTTAGGTTTGGTTGGTATTTACGATCCACCAAGATTAGAATCTAGAGGTGCTGTGAAGAAATGTCACAATGCTGGTATCAATGTCCACATGTTGACAGGTGATCATCCAGGTACCGCTAAGGCCATTGCTCAAGAAGTTGGTATCTTGCCACACAACTTGTACCATTACGCCGAAGATGTCGTTAGATCCATGGTTATGACTGCCCAACAATTTGATGATTTGTCGGATGAAGAGATTGATCAATTGCCTGTCTTGCCATTGGTTATTGCCCGTTGTTCCCCAAAGACCAAAGTCCGTATGATTGACGCTCTACACCGTCGTAAGAAGTTTTGCGCCATGACTGGTGATGGTGTTAATGATTCTCCAAGTTTGAAGAAAGCCGATGTTGGTATTGCTATGGGTATTGCCGGTTCCGATGTTGCTAAAGATGCCTCTGACATTGTCTTGAGTGATGATAACTTTGCTTCCATCATTAATGCCATTGAAGAAGGTAGAAGAATGAATGACAATATTCAGAAGTTTGTCTTGCAATTGTTGGCGGTTAATGTTACTCAAGCTTTATACTTGATGATTGGTTTAGTTTTCAAAGACAAAAATGGCATTTCTGTGTTCCCATTGTCTCCAGTTGAGGTCCTGTGGATTATCGTTGTTACTTCTTGTTTCCCAGCAATGGGTCTTGGTGTCGAAGCCGCCCAACCTGATATTATGGAACGTGATCCAAAACCTACCAAAGAGTCTGTCTTTTCTTGGGAAATGTTATTCGATCTTTTGGTTTACGGTGTCTGGATGGCCTGTTGTTGTTTAGCTGTCTTTGTCATTTGCATGTATCATTATGGTGATGCTGAGTTTGGTTATGATTGTAACAAGAGATTTGGTGACACCTGTCATGCTGTCTTCAGAGCCAGATCAGCCTCATTTGCCGTTATGACTTGGGGTGCTCTAATCCTTGCCTGGGAAGTTATCGACATGAGAAGATCCTTATTTGCCATGCAACCAGATACCGAGACCCCATACACCCAAGTCTTCAAAGATTTATGGGCCAACCAATTCTTATTCTGGTCAGTCGTTGGTGGGTTTGTCTCTGTGTTCCCAGTTGTTTATATCCCAGTTATCAACAAGAAGGTTTTCCTACATGCTCCAATTGGTAAAGAATGGTGGGTTGCCATTGTGTTTGCCTTTGCATTCGGGGCTGGCTGTGAAGTTTACAAGTTCTTTAAGAGAATGTATTTCAAGAAACAAATTGCTCATAACCCAGAGTATGAATTGGAAAAAACGAATCCATTTGAGAAATACACTTCATTCTCAAGAGCTGGTACTATGCAAGTTTGATTTTTGTTTTGCCTTTCACATATACTACTTTATAAAGATGTGCATTTAGATTTTTAGTTAATTTTGCTGACTTTTCACAGAATTACGTATAATTTGTTTATCCCTGTTTATGTTTTAATTTATTTATAGATCCAGTGATGTAGACTCTTCTTCGTGCATTTGATCCCTTCACTATCGTCTTTTTTTTGATATGTGCAGCAAAGACCTGAATCGAAAACTTGCGAGGCGCAATCATGTAGCTGTTTGCCAATGAAGAAAAATTACCAGCCGAAAATACATTACACAACCATTGTTCCCATATCAGGATCTTCTTCACACGAAATATTTATTGGTTTGTGCCTGATTATTGACTATTCACGTGGTTGATAAGAAAAAAATTGGATGTGCGAATTCAACCCCATCAGTTTAGTCACTGGAGTAACCTACTTTTGACAGTTCAGCTAAATCCATTAATTGCAGTCCGCAAAATGCGAAAGGGATTACCGGGTGCATTGGGAATCAAGAGCCCTGAGAGTGAGATGGATTACAGCAAAGGTTATCCAGGAGAACTAAGATTGGGAGGACGTCGCCTCTGACGGGTTTAGTGGATTACGAAATGTGAACCACATAAAGCCTTTAAGCCACATAAAGCCTTTAAGCCCGAGAGCCGAGGAATGACGAGAAGAACTGAAAAGGGAGTCCAGGCTGTGTAGAGCAAGGCTGGAGAATGTGAGCTGAATATTGAAGTGTTTGAAAAGGCTCTGTTCGCAATTCTTGGGTTCCTTATTAAGGATTAGAGAAAGCTCCAGTACCTTTCAGGTACTTTTTCAACTGTCTATTACACATCTGTACCCTTTCAACACTTTTTATCTTCTTTTGGCGGATTAAGACGGACTTTGGAAGTGCGTAGAACTAGATTTTTACAGCGAAAAGTTTCATCCGTAAATTCCTTTAGCCGAGTCTTTAAACACTATCACACACACGATAAAAAGGGCGACGTTCAGCCGGAAATGCCTAGGAAGAGCGTGGAAAAGGGTTAGTTGTAATTAGTAGACTCCGTGTGGTATAATCCACTAATACCGGCGCTCGTAACATTTCTCCTTGTTGAGTTACAGACTCTATGAATCTGTCCGGTATTCGGGCCGTAACCCCTTTTGGGAAGCGATTCCGAAACTTCGGCTCAGTTTGTTGTCGGAAAGCTCAAAAAAAACACTCAAAGAAACATTGAAATGCAAGCCGTTCCATGGGACAAACTATCTTCCGGGTAGTAAGTGCCATTGGCTGGTATATAAGCATGGGAGTTCCCTAAATTCACTTCACTTAGTTCATGGGGGCCTATCACATTGGAAATCATAATCGAAATTTTCGTCCCAGTCTGGTTTTTACCAAAGCAACCGTTTACTGTCAGATAAAGTTTTTGTGTTGACTAACACGTCATTAGTAACCAACATCATTATTAATACCGAACCGGTGCTATAAAATAAAACATAATTTCCAAGTTTTCCTGATCTCAGTGAACAAGACTCATCCCTAACCCCCTCAGATACAATGTCCTCCATAACTGAACAGTACATACTCGCCGCCAGGGCTAGAGCCAAACTTACGAGAGAAGCCAACAAACAAGATCACAACTTGAGAATACTGGTTGGTCATGCCAACTTACTTGATGGTTTGATGGAAAGTATCCAAAACACTAGATACGAGTCCAAGATGCAAGTACCAGAGTTCAAATCAGTGCAGTTCCAACCATTTACTCTACCAAATGAAACCACTGTCACTTTGATTGAAGATGATGATAGCTCTGATGAAGAAGACGATGACTATGAAGAAGAAGAAGGTGTCACTGAGATTTACTACAGCTCGGATGACAGCGATTTTGATTCAGATGACGAAGAAGATGATGACGAAGAGTTCGATGTTTCGGAAGTTGATTTCAAAGTTGACCTACACAGAGTTCATTCCTCCAACTTCAAATCATTGCCAACCATTGACGAACTATCCGAACAAGAATACGAAGAATTGGAAGAATCCTCAGAATTAGAAGCTTCAGAAACCGAATCAGATGATGAAGCTGATATCACTGACTTGAAGA